>MU751586.1:49878-93600 GCA_026770625.1 Nicotiana glauca
TCTCCTTTTCTTTTTGAACATGTTTGACGAGACGATTCGCCCTTGAATTCGACAGAGGTCGATGTGTTAGTTTTGGACTGACAATGATTTTGGCTCTTTGACTTTATCCGAATGGGGGAGGGGCGGTCGTCTTGTAGTGACGACGCTTAGCTTCTCTTCGCCCTAGCCCAGTTCGGTTGAGGTCGCATCTGATTAATTTTGGGGGCGAAGGCACTTAGTCTGAGACCCATTCGAGCGAGGTCGATCTTTATAAATTTGATAGCGAAGGCACTTAGCTTGAGTCCCAGTTCAATTGAGGTCGAACCGAATAAATTTGATGGCAGAAGCGCTTAGCCTGAGGCCCGGTTCGAGTGAGGTCGAACCTAATAAATTTGATGGCGAAGGCACTTAGCCTGAGACCTGGTTCGACTGAGGTCGAACCTAATAGATTTTGAGGGCGAAGGTACTTAGCCTGAGTCCCGGTTCGACTGAGGTCGAACCTAATAAATTTGATGGCGAGGGCACTTTGCATGAGTCCCCGTTCGACTGAGGTCAAACCTAATAAATTTGATGGCGAAGGCACTTGGCTTGAGTCCCGGTTTGACTGAGGTCGAACCTAATAAATTTTATAGCGAAGGCACTTAGCCTGAGTCCCAATTCGACTGAGGTCGAAACCTAATAAATTTGATGGTGAAGGCATTTGGCATGAGACCTGGTTCGACTAAGGTCGAAACCTAATAAATTTGATGGCGAAGGCACTTAGCCTGAGACCTGGTTCGACTGAGGTTGAACCTAATATATTTTGAGGGCGAAGGCACTTAGCCTGAGTCCCGGTTCGACTGAGGTCGAACCTAATAAATTTGATGGCGTAGGCACTTAGCCTTAGTCCCGGTTCGACTAAGGTCAAAACCTAATAAATTTGCGAAGGCATTTGGCCAGAGACCTGGTTCGACTAAGTTCAAACCTAATGGACTTTGAGGGCGAAGGCACTTAGCCCGAGTCCCAGTCCTGGCTTGAAATAGCCCTGTGCCGGTTTTCGGCCTGACACCACGTTAGGGGTGAGGGAAATGCTTCATACTTCTGTCCTGAGGGAGAAGAGGGGCTTCTTCTTCTTGTCTGGTTGTTTTCGAATCTTAGTTTCCTTTGATGCACTCAAGTGTTATGTGCTCGATCTGCTTCCTTTGGTCTATTTGAGTTGGATTGCTTTCTCCCTTTTTTTTAAATGTTTTTTTGGCTTCGATTCCAGGAAGAAACTATGTGATTTCGCTAGGAAATCCCCACAGACGATGCCAAATTGTTCGACTGAAAATTATCGAATACTTTTTGAGCAAATCAATCAAAATAATTCAAGGATTAAATCATAGACAATCATAATTAATCACTGAATTAGAAGGCAAATTAGAGATATATGAGTAATCAATTGGGGAGTGATATAAATGGGGTTTTATTCATCATAGTAGCTTGACCTGCCTCTCCTTGAAGAGATTCAGTATCTTATATTGATCTTGTTTATTTCCCCATTTATGGAGCATATCTTTCTATTTTTGTGTATTCAGAGTTGTGTAGAAGAAGAAGCCCCCCTTTGGAGGTTCTCTCTCTTGGTATTTTTAGCTTCAAGCTCTGTGAGCTAGTCATGAGTTGGCGTCGTTTTTGGTTGCGGAGACGTCCTCTTGTTGCGAAAGGTCCGTGACCCCCTTGTTCATCTTAAGGACAGCTGTCGTGAGTCAAAAGTCAATAGCGTTGACCATTTACTATAAGTTGGTTACGATGGGGTTGACCCCTTGGCCATTGCATGGTCGAATTTCTACCAATACAGTCATCATATTAAATTTATATATGAATTTTGAGATATACATAAATCGATTCATTCCATTTACTTATGTTTTAGTGCCACACTATAAACAACAAGTGGATCAAACCAATTTCAAAATTTAAAATCGTCACCGATAACGGAGCATAACAATTGTATTACATGAATTTTTTTACGTCTAGCTTGTAATTGACCCTTATAAAGGTTTTGAACCTCCACCCTGTAAACAATAGCATAACAAGAGTATTATTCGGAGACTTTCTACTAGCCCAAGTTCGTTAAATAAGATTGGAGGATTCAACAAAAGAAGAGGAAGCTTGAAAGAAGAAGAGGAGAACTTTATTTAGGAAAGAAGATTTTCTTGAATTTGGCTTCAATACAAATGCCTAAGGCTACTCCTATTTATATTTGTCTAGAGAAGATTCTAGTTACAAAAATAATCTATACATTTCTATCGCATTCTATTAATATCTTCCTTAAATATCCAGAATATCTAGATATTTTTTAAGTACAACAAATATCCAAGATATTACTCCATAACTTTTTAGAAACTTCTTCTAATTATAATTTTTACTCTTCCAAAAAATAAACTTTATTTTTTCACACTCCCCCTTAAAGTGACTTTTTGGAAGCTATCCCAAGCTTGTCGCGGAAGAACTCAACTGATGCTTTAGGATGTGTCTTGGTAAAGATCTCAGCACAATTTTTTTGGCTCCTCTTGCTTTCCCAAAACCTAAAGGTTCTTCAGTTGGTCCTGCAAAGAGACATGAGTATGTGGTGACAAAATTTTCATCTCTGAAATGAGCTGACTTGATAATAGTTCTTTTTGACCTTCTCGAACCACTTGAATCATCTTCTTGCTGAGTTTCATGTTGTTGAGGTCCAGGACTCCCCCTTTCTCTTAACTCCTCGGCATCCGTATTATCTAGAGAAGCACCCGCAATGTGCAAGCTTGAATCTCCATTATTTAAGGTTTTTGAACTCTCTCCATCCAATGCAGCTCCATAATACAAAGACACTTCACCGAATATGACATTCCTTAAGACAACAAAGAGATGAGTTTTAGGATCCATGCTCTTCCATCCCCTTTTCCTTTCATCATATCCGATAAAGATACATTTTCGTGCCTTGGCATCCAACTTGCTCCGTTTAGAATCCGGAATGTGAACATAACAAATAGAGCCAAAAAACCTAAGGTGCTTCACGCTAGGCTTTTCTCTAAACATTAATTCATAGGGAGACTTCATATTGTTTGGAGAAAGCGGCATCGTGTTAATCACGTACGCTACACATTTCATGCCTTCAGCCCACAAGGCTCTAGGTAAATTCTAAGCATGAAGCCAACTCTTATATGTATCAGTTAAGTATCAAATCTTCCTTTCAGCCACTCCATTTTGTTGTGGCGTATCAGCACATGTCAGCTCTCTTTTAATGCCATGCTGATGACAAAAGAAAAGAAACTCATGTGACGTGAACTCACCGCCATTATCAGTTCGCAGCCACCTTATTCTGGACTCGAGTTCGCCTTCAACTGTTTCTTTGAACTCCACAAACTTATTGAAAACTTCTGACTTGTGCTTCACAAAATAAACCCAAGTGAATCTAGTAAAATCATCAATGAAAATTAGCATATAAGAATAGCCTAAAAATGAAGCAGTTCTCGTTGGCCCCATCAAGTCACTGTGAATAAGTTCTAGTGGGGCATTGCACCGTGACAAGGATCTGTCAAATGGAAGACGATGTGCCTTTCCACAGTGACATCCTTCACAAACCTCTCTTTCATCAAAATTTCCTTAAGTTAGGCAAACCTTTTACTAGATTCAACTTTGCCATGACTTTTAATTTATCCAGGCTTAGATGTCCAGGTCTAGCATGCCAGAGATGTATATTATCATTGCTACTCATCTTCTCAATATATAAATTAGAGGCAGATAAGACATATAAATCGTTAACTCTCTTACCTGAGTGAACGATATCTGCCTTGAAAACCTTGATATTTTGGAGGAATTTCACATCACGTGGGCCAAATAGAAAATAGTTCCGAGCATCTACAACATTTGCAACTGAAAATAGATTTTTCTTCATTCCTGGAACATGAAAGACACTGTTGAGGGTGATAGTGCCTTTTTGCTTCTCGTTGATCACAACAATGCCTTCCTTCTCCATATTATGGACTGTATTATCTGCTGTAACAATGACATCATGTCCGTTGTATTTGCGAAAGGTGGAGAATTTAGGTTGATCTCCAATGAGATGGTGCCCACATCCTGAATCCACGATCCAGTCTCTTTCAAAATTTATGGAAGCCATGACATTTATTGCTCGAGTCTTCGCTGCGAAGCACTTTCCCCTGTCTTCTTCTTTTTCTTCTTCTTCAGCAACTTTCTTGGTTTGAGCCATATTGCTCTCTTTAGCTCGACAATATCTTTTTATATGCCCGACTTTGCCACAACGGTAACATTTTAAAAGTTTTTTACCGTTACTGGAAGACTCCCCCTTCTTTCTTGGCGACCTTGAACCATTTGAGGATTGAAAGTGCATGCTATCTCTTAATTTCCCTTTAAAATTCCTCTTATCGGTGACGAGCATTTCCTTCCCTTTCTTTGATAGATACACCAGCCATCTGTTTGGCTAGTTGTTCTTGTGATGACAGTAAATTCTCAAATTCTTCCAAAGATGGTTATTGAACCCATCCTTGAATTGATGTAACAAAGAGAATATATTATGGCTTTAAACGACGAATGATAATTCTTCTTATTCGTGATTTAGAGATAGCCTCATCCGGATTCAATAGAGAAATTTCGGAACACAGATTTTTAACCTTCAAGAAATACTCGGCGATAGAGAGATTACCTTGAGTGGTGTTAGCTTACTCATTCTCCAAAATATGTAGCCGAGCTTCATCCTTCTTGTTGAACAGTTGATCGAAGGTCCTCCATATTTCATGAGCTGATTTACACCTTATAATATGATCAAATAAATTAGGAGAGATAGACCTATTTAGGATAAACTCCGCCTTAGCATTAAACTACTTCCACTTCTTACGCGCATTGCTATTTTCCGGTGCATCAGCATGAGGACTTGTGTTACTCCCATTAACAACTTCCCACAAATCCTCACCTACACGGTATGACTCCATACAACTCTTTCATACCTTGTAGCTGGACTGGTTCAATAACTCCATCCCCAGTCCATTAACACGACCACCTAAATCCATTTAGAGAAACCAGTCGAATCAACCACTAACCCGACCTTGAAATCCAGAAGCTGCCTTATGGCTCTGATACCATGTAAAGAATAGCAGAAGAAGAGTATTATTCGGAGACCTTCTGCTAGCCCAAGATCGTTAACTAAGATTGGAGGACTCAATAAAAGAAGAGGAAGCTTGAAAGGAGAATAAGAGAACTTTATTTAGGAAAGAAGGTTTTCTTGAATTTAGCTTCAATACAAATGCCTAAGGCTACTCCTATATATACTTGTCTAGAGAGGATTCTAGATACAAAAATAATCTAGACAGTTCTATCACATTCTGCTAATATCTTCCTTAAATATCCAAGACTCTAGAATATCTAAATATTTCTTAAGTACAACAAATATCCAAGATATTACTCCATAACTTTCTAAAAACTTCTTCTAATTATAATTTTTACTCTTCCAAAAAATCAACTTTATTTTTTCACACACCCTAAATCCTCCCCTGATTCTCTATGACTTAAGAATACCTAGGATTATATTGTTGCTATATATATGTATTAGATCTGAATCCCAATATCTAATTTTTACCTATTTTATTAACGGCTAGGATACACCCTTACAGTAACTAATACCGCTACGTAGCTTAAGCGTGCAAAATGTGGCATTCCAATTTCACGAACACAATGGTCCAGTTCAAGTGCGACTATGACTTGTTAATAATTGGGTTGATGTAAAAGTTTAGGTTCGTTGGTATTTGGCAGCTAAAACGTTGTAAACGTTTGAATATACAAAACCCCGTTATACTGATAAAATATTCTTAAACATAGAATTAATGTCTGTTACATTCTACTTTATATATATATATATATATATGCTACAGCTTGTATAGGTGACAGTTAAGAGAAATAATAAAATACACATTTTCATCTCTCAAATATCCAGAAGCTTCTAATGAATTTTTTCATCTACTTAATATACATTAGTTACACTCCAATTTGTAAGTAGATCTGTGGTTCAGAAGACCACAAATATTGGCTGCAAATCATTATAAATTATAGAAAAAAGATAGGCGTAGTTCTTGTCGGTAATTTATCGAGGTTAACGCTCCAAAATCCTTTTGTACTTCACCAATTAAGAACCGTCACGATTTCAAAATGATTTTTTCAAGTTAAAAGGGATTAAAGTAGAGAAAACGATATGCTTCCATGTGTAGCTGGGATCATAACTTATTTACACCTATTAATAAGTTATAGAATTCGAGCTTTACACTCACTTAGATTTGGATGATTTCAGTTGAATCTTTGTGTCGCAATTATATTTCACAAGATGTATAATCTAACTTTTTAGAAACGCGCTAAGACCCTTTTCCCAAAATAATGTCTTTCTCCGCTTTTTGCATGAAATAATCAAAACCAGACAATCACATGCTAGGTGTTTGACATAATTTTTTTTATTATATTTGATTTTTTTATTTGTTGAAGAAAAAGGGCAACATAATTATCTTAATTGAATTTTCCTTCTTGTAGAAGAAAATTACAAATCTCTCATATTTTGCTAGTCTTTTTTCTTGTTGGAAAATATTTGGAGTTCTATACATTAAGGATCCTTCCTTCTCATTTAGTAGCATTCAGAATGTAGCCATATGGGGCTTGAGAGTCGTATTTAGGGGGAGAACTTTATGGTACAAGTGTTAGTGTGTCATTTGTGTTTATCTCTTCGTGAGGTTGTTCTTTCAATATTTTGTACTCTCTTTTATTATAGTGAATTGCTCATCTCCGTGGTGGATGTAGGTCAGTTGACTGAACCACGTTAAATGTTTGTGTCTCTTTTGATAGATTTCTCTTTTATTGTTGGATTTATCGCCACTTAAGATTTGGTTGCTAGCTTCAGCATGACACCTGATTTTTTCAGTCCTAACATCACCATGTGTTAATACACGACGTACCAATATTAAAGCATAGAGGCTTCAAAGTGATAGACGTTCAGAGGCGAAATTACGATTTTTCAAGTGTATGATTTCTAAACTTATTGCTACCCCATGGCTTATTTTAATTATTAAGTTCGAAATTAAATGTTTATATATATATAAAATAGATTTTTAATACAAATAATCAAAAATTATTAAGTCCGTCCGAACCATATACATTACCCTAGTTCGGCCTCGGCCGGTGGCACCAACCTTTATTGTAAATATGCACCGTCTATTTAGATCATGAGGCAAGGTGTTCTCTTCCGTGATAGCGATTGCCTACAACTTGTCCAAGAAAAGGGAAAAAATTATGGAGAAAAAGGGAAAGATGGTATGAAACGTCTTGAGGGGTTCAATCATTGGAACGTGCATGCATAATGCACGAGCAATAATATGTAGTGGCTGTTGAAGTTGGAAGAACAGTATCCACAAAACCCTAAAAATTAAATTATTAAAGGCTAAAGAAGTTGAATCTTATCCAAGAACTACAAAGGAAGAAAAAAGTGAAGAGTAAGAATGATAAAGAAATATACGTCGTCTCTATTGCTCCGCCATGTGTATTAATTATTAATTTATGTTTAGTTTTTGTTCTTATAACTTTTAGTATAACAAGAATAAAATACGTACCAATTAAGAACAACAATTGATCTCCCAATCATTGACAATGTTATCGAGCCAAACACTACTATAAGATATCCACCTGGCCGGGGAATATCAAAGAAAACAAATCAATCATCTTGCTGATTATGGGTGAGCTGGTATACTCTGAAACCTAATTCATATTACCAATTACAAACTCAACATGTCATCTGCCAATTTAAGAAGCATTTAGGTTCTGTGCATTAATAGTATATGTCTGGTCAAGTTGACCGATAATAATTAATAAATAGATAGAAAATAAAATAATTACTTTATATACTGAATAAATAGCACTGATAGTGAAATAGATAATTTTTACATTGGTAAATATTTTTTAAGAGATACAGAAACTGATTCATTTTATTTCATCATAGAGATCGATATATGACATAACCCACCAAGACAAGATAAGCCAACTAAAGCAAAGCATAGCGAAGCATATTATCCTGATGATTTTTTCATCAGCCATTTCAGCAAATTGATCACCTCAATAACAGCATCAGAGTCGGAAATGGATGCGCCCACTCCATTATTGATGCCACATGGCAAGCACTAATTGGCAACCCCATCATTTCTGTATCGGCAAAGGGCTAAGTATAACCCTGTATACCATGAAAAAAGCTTTAAACACACCCTTCGTTATATCATGCCATAATAATATTGGTTCAAATATACCCCTCTTTGTTAAGTTTGTCCAAGGCAGACATCCAATCCTATGTGGCACTGATATTTTATAAGGTGGAAGTTACATGGTATACCACCTCAGTGTCCCTAATCCATATATAAAAGACTAAAATTTGAAATATTTTTTATAGTAGCGATAATGGTGGGGCATTGAGGTGGCAAGCCATATGGCATCCATCATCAAATGTTAGTGCCACGTAGGATTGGATGTCTATTTTGGATAAACTTAACTGGAAAAGAGTATATTTGAACCAATAGTATAACGACAAGGATATATTTGGACTCAAAATATAACGAGAGGTACCTTTAAATTTTTCTGATAGTACAAGGATATATTTGGCATTTTTCCGTTTACTTTGCTGATTTGAAGTTCATCTGAACAGAAAACAAATATTAAATCAGACCCCTCCAAATCGAAAGTATGAAATGTAAACCTTAGTGCCCATGCGTATTGGAGGATGACATAATAAAAGAGCACCGTAGGGCCATTTATTTGGGATATTCTCATCTTACCCCTTACGCAGCAAAGAAATTCGCTAGAATTTACGTTCTATATATTTGCATTATAAAGATTATTTTTCACGATAAATATTATTTAACCTATTATAGCAGTTCAGTTAGTACCATTTTTATTATATATTTTACCAATTAATTTGTAGTTATCATAGAGATTATATATAATTATTTTGTGAGTGATCAAAATAACATAAATATTTCTTATACACGGAAAGATAAAAGTCAATTATCTATTGGAAAGGGCAATTCCTTTTTCCTTATACATTTGGGCAAAGACAATAGAAAACAAAACGCTTTTTTCTATAGCATCGATCTACTTTCCCACACTTGCCTATATATATATCAACCGAGTCACCTAGTTTCATGGCCAAGTAGAACTTGCAATTCTTGAGTGAGTTATAAAGACTAAAGAGATCGAGATAGAGATTTTGCAGTTCTTAATTTGTTCCGTAAAAAGAATTTAAAAAAACGATGGCTGGTATTTCTGTTCAAGTCTGGACTTCTGCTTTTGGTGTCCTAGGTAAATTATTTCATTTCTTGCTTGTTATTACTATTCCTATTGTATTCAAGTATCAATTACTCCTATGGCTATTATAATTATTTTATTACGTTGTAGAGCCTACTAAATATTTCATGGATGTGACATTTCATCGTACTAGTATATCTTCAATCATTTACTATATAAGTACAACAACAACAACAATCGACTATAATCCCACTTAGTGGGGTCTGGGGAGGGTAATGTGTACGTATACCTTAAACCTACCCTGAGGTAGAGAGACTGAGTATTTGTTTTAATCATTTGCATGCTCTTTCGTCGCAATTTATAAGTTTCTTCCCCAAGAATTTTAAAAGTTGTTGAGTTTAATCATACTCCTTTTTTTTTTGCTCAATTTACAGGTAACATCGTCTCGTTCATGGTATTCCTTTCTCCATTGTGAGTCTCCCATGTCTTAAATCTTCATTTATATTACGATACTACTTGTATAAATTAATTAGTACTTAAATACGTATCTACACATCGTCGACAGGCCTACATTTTATTCAATTTACAAGAAGAAATCAACTGAAGGCTATCAATCAATTCCTTATGTGGTTGCACTGTTCAGTTGCGTACTTTGGATATACTACGCACTTCTCATGCCCCAGTCCAACTTGATCTTCATTATCACTATAAACACCATTGGCTGCTTTATTGAAACATTTTACGTTGGCATCTACCTTTTCTATGCACCAAAGAAAGCCAAGGTACGTAAGCTTTTACAAGAAGAGTTTGATTTCTTTAATTACAATAACATGGCAAATAAATTATGAGAGTATTAGATCACCTAAAAGATAATTATTTTTGACCTTGTAATTGCATACTCAATGCAGGTCCAAACTGTGAAGATGCTTCTTTTATTAGTGGTTGGTGGCTTTGGATCTATGGTTCTCGTTATCCAATTTCTATTCAAAGGCGCAGTTCGTGGCCAAATTGTTGGATGGATTTGCCTTGTGTTTTCGGTATGTACGTTTGCAGCACCATTGTGCATATTGGTAAGTCTATGAATATTGCAATAATTAACGATCGTGTTTAATTTCCATTTTTCATGCATGTAAATGATATTCGATTTTCTTAATACCATATATATGTCATGCAGAGAAAAGTTATCAAAACCAAGAGTGTGGAATACATGCCATTTCTCCTATCACTTTTCCTCACACTCAATGCTGTCATGTGGTTCTTCTACGGTCTTCTAAAAAGAAACAAAATTGTTGCAGTAAGTTAACACTATTATTTTTGATTATTTACTTGCATGCACATCTACGTAATGATCTATTAATAATACTTTTTTTTTGTCTTATAGATTCCAAATATCTTAGGATTCACCTTCGGTATTCTCCAAATGATACTTTATGTGGTATATAACAAGAAAGAGAAGAACGTCATAAAGGAGCAGAAACTTCGGGAGCTACAAAATCATGTCATAATTCCAGATGAGCAGAAAAATATTCCGCAATTAACTGAAGAGCAGATTATTGATATTGTGAAGCTTGGTGCAATTGTTTACTCAGAGAAATTTAATGCACGTGGAACTGAAGCAGCTAAAGTTGAGAATATGCCTAAGCTGCAAACTGTGGAAGCCTAAGTTCGACTTAGTAAACCTAAATGTTTACTTGCCATTTTCCTTTACTTTACTTTACTTTTAATTTCCTTATCTTCAAGTGTTTGTACACTAATGAATATCTCATGTTCCAAGTAATCTTTATCTTGTGAAGAATAATAAAATGTCTGTATTTGCTGTCACAGTTTCTTGCTACTTTGCTTTGTTACTAATAAAAATACCTTTTTTGTACATTAAGTTTCCATTTTCTTGCGTCTGATTTTTATCTTTCGTCCTTACTTTCTACTATTTCAATATCAGTGTTTTATATGCACTAGCATTCGTAAACCGATTATTTTCATTCAAAAATATATAATCTTGTCTCATCCATCAATATTTACTCCCTCCATTTCATATTAAATTATGTATTTTCCTTTTTAGTCTGTTACAAAATAAATGACACATTTCTAAATTTGAAAATAATTCAACTTTAAACTTTTTTATTTTACTTATTTACCCTTAATGAGAAGGTTTTTTAGCTACACAAATATCATGGCCCCACAAACTTTTTACCTCTTAAGCTTTTAAAACCACAAGTTTCAAAAATCTTCTTCTTTTACTTAAATTCCATATCAAGTCAAACTAGCTAATTTAATATGAAACGAAGGAAGTTATATTATTTCACATGGTGGAGCAAATTATTTTGTTTCATCACTTTTGGGCACGAATTTTCTTGTCGAGGGGTGTTAGCGTTACTTACATTATGTGTAAGTACCGTACAACTTTTTTTTTTTTTTTTGAGGGAATAAAGCGACTAATGTAGAATTTTCCAGCCCTACAGGCTACAACCACACAAAATTAATTCTCATTATAGTACTTCTCTGTTGAAAAAAATAAAATAGGATCGGAGTTGGGCCAAAAATTATAATTTTCGATCTCAATTTGGAAATTGATTTCTAGCATATTTCTTTTAAATTGATATAATTACACAATACATAAAAATTATTAGGGACTAATTCTTCTAATTAAAAGTATTTGAAGAATATTTTAAAGAGTTGTATATAAAGAGAAAATTATTTTGCTCCTCAATAGTAGGAGTGCAATGTAAATTGAAACAGAGGGACTATCAAACTAATTCCAAGAAGATTCTACTTTAATTCGTATGTTTTTCCCTTAGCAGTTCACTTTATTTTTAAGTTGTATATTTAAAAAAAAAATCATTGCTGCTGGTTATTTAGCTATAGTTTTCCAAGTCCCTCATTAGTGTGTTAGAATTAAGATTAGAGTAGAGAAAAACAAAAATAAAAACTTAGGATTACAACAAATTAGTTGCCAATTCCAAAAATCAAGTAATTGCATGGGAGTTTCCTTGATGACCAGGAAAAATGCATTTAAAAGATATTTCCTGACGTAAATGGTTGGCCCGTAAGGCTTCTTTCCATGCTTTTGAGAAAGCCATCAAAAGCATTTAATCTTTAAATCCTCCTTTAATTCGTAGGCGGTAGCCCACACCTCTTTAATATTCAGCTATCTCGAAAAATAGTTCCGCATTTTAAAAGCATTTCTATCTATATTATGATATATCAACAAGTGTTGTCCAGTCCTCCTTGAAATGGCCAACCGAGTTTTCCATCTCTTTTCGGTTGTAATTTGACGATACTTGTTTATCCGTACAGTTGAATTTATATCGTGGTATATAAATAAGCGAATTGATTTGATCCAAATGATAAATAAATTAAACGGATCTCCATTCCCTCGCGATTCTTCTATTTATTTACAATAATTTTACTTCCCTTTCTTTTCCATTTTCCCTCATAATTTATTTTCGTTTTTCCTTATATTTGAGAGAGAAGGGGAAAGATCAATAAGAATCACATCTTTGCGGGCGATATGCACAAATAATCATTAAGAGCACATGTCTTTACTTTAAAGTCAGTGTTTTAAATGTCTTTAGTCAATAGTTTAATAAACGTTTACCTGACTGAACGAAAATACCCTTCTGCTAAAACTTATACCTACGCTTTTATTAACGTTCAGCAGCAGCAACAACACGTAACTAACTTCAGCAACAGTAGAGATTATGATCGTCGAATTTCAAACTATAGAATTGCGCATAAGCTTCTATTCCGATTTGAAACTAAAGAATTCAACTTTCTCGTCCAGAAATCGACATAAATTTACAGTAAGTTATGCTTTTGTGTGTTTCTATTGATTTTTATTTCGTTACTAGGAATTTGATGCTAGAAATTTGTTTTTTTTTTTCAATTTCTGGATTGATAAGGTTAAGGACATCGCGTCCTGTGATAAGTCTATAAAAATTGAGCACATAATGTTAAGGATTTGGTGTCCTTAACATGACCATTGTTACTAATATTAAGGACATAGTGTCCTGATTTTGCAAATTGAATTGAAAAAGTTGAGGACACAATGTCCTTAACTTATTTTATGTTCTTCTAAATATTAAGGACATACTACCATAGATTTGCAAATTGTTTTGAAAAAGTTAAGGACACTTGGTCCTGAAGTTTGAGTTTCAAGTAGAAAGGTTAAGGATACTTGATTCTAAACTTTGACTTACATGTTCAATAGTTAAGGACACTTGGTCCTTAACTTAGAGTTACAAATTAAAAAGATAAGGACATGCAGTCCTTAACTTCAAGTTTCAAGTTCAAAAGTTAAGGACACTTGGTGTAGCACCTCCTCTTTCCCCTCCCTTTTTTACTGGGAGAGAGGTCCGGGTTTCGACATTCACGGGGTGTAATGACTCATTTCCTTTTTGGGAATTGAGTATTTGAAGAGTCATCACCTAATGGATTATGGTGCGTTAGAGAACCTACATCGATTAACTCTTTGGTTGGTTTGCATTACCAGAGATTAGGATAAGGGCTCGAAGTAACCTCGAGGGAAAGTGTTAGGCACCCCTCTTGGTCCATAACTGTGGGTCCCCGCCGAACTTATATTCACAAATTAGTCCATTACAAGTAAACAATGGAATCAAATGGGTTGCAATTAAAGTACGTTAGAATAACTCAAGTAGTAAGATAAAGTTTTGAAGAAAGTTGTAAAACAAAGTTTTAAAGAAAGGAAGGATTTTGCAAGGAGGGATCCTAGGTTGGTTATCCAAAGGATCACCCACGCAATGTCCGGTAAACACTCCTCAATGAGGGGCTACACGTGACATTAGCACGCAGTCATCATATCCATGTCTACCCTTATCATCCCCTTATTTGTCATGCAAAGCGAGCTTTTGGTCAACGATTCCTATTGTGTGCTGCTACCCTTCCCTTCTTAATGGTCTCAGAGGGAGTTAGGAACTCTACCTATAGGTGGTTCTAGACATACCCTTAATATTGTTTAAAAGGCAAAAATTATAAGGCGACATTCAAAAAGCATTTAGGACTTTCACACATAATGGGAGAACTTTAAGAGGCTCAGAGTTTCCTCCTCAAACAAGCACATAGGCAGCATGACTCAAACACAGTTAAGGTCTTTTATTAGACAATGTCCTAGAGCAGTATATCTAAATAAATATGCAGAAATAGACAAACCCTTTTTAGGCTCAGAAATTATACCCTAGCAGCTGCCTAAAGACTCCTTTTAAAGCCTGTTAGGATCAGAAAATATTAAGCGATAGAGACAGTTTCAGAGAATGCCATTTTTTGAAAGTGTCCTAGAGGCTTTCCTATACGTAGGAACTGATATCTATATTAATGCAGAAACAAACAGATTTTGAAATATGCTCATTTAATACTTATAGGCATGGCATTTAATGAGATGAAGGTAGTTTTAAAGAACTTGTTTCAGAACTTATTTAGTAGTTAATAAAACCAATTCAGGAATGAACTAGGTGTGATTAAAGGGCTTATTAGACTAATTAGATTAACAGACAGAATTGCGAATAGGACTCCCTATAGGCATGATATCTAGGCGTATTACTGAATTTAGTCGATTTACTCATTATAATTATATCTGAATTATGTCCTATAGGCATGGTGTATATTATTAAACTGATTTTAAGACAAGATTTCTTAGAACCTATAAGCATGGTTTCTAAACATGACAGAATGCAAATCCTTATTGACATGGTTTCTACTTGACAAGCAAACAAACTTAAAAGTGAAGTCTTATGGACATGATTTCTATTTAGGCAAAGCAATCAGATTAAAGAATGAAACCTATGAGCATGTTTTCTATCTAGGCAAAGCAATCAAATTAAAGAGTGAAACCTTATGAGCATGTTTTCTATTTAGTAGAGCAGACAGACTTAAAAATAAGGTCCTAAGAGCAGAATTTCTACCCGTATTACCCCATAAAGTATGCATCTACCCACCCCTTTTACTAATACCTCAATATCTGTTTACAAATTATTACAGGCCAATAAATGAATTACATATGTGAAAATAGAAAAAATCAAGAGGCTATTCTATATGGAGCATTCAATTAGGCCTAGATTTCCCAAAGCCTCCAATGGTCTCATATGCCTTAATTCCATAGACAAATAAGAGTCTAAGTGCATCAAAGTTCCCTAAGGATCTCAAGGATCCGGGGCAGTGCTTACACTTAGACCTAGTAACCAAGAATTAAACAAGTGCAGTGTGGAAGAGCCAACCTCAATATTCCAGAGTTCAGAGGGTTCTCAAATGATCCCAAGGTAGTACACATAATAGAGGGGGCAGAACTTATTGACTAAGAGTTGAGTGAGAAGTCATGGACAAAGGTTGAAAAGGTTTTAGTAAGAAACTGTAAAAAGCCTTTTTTGAAAGAAATACAATAGAGATTGTTTGAAAAAGAGGTTGGAGTAGTTAACAAATTCCAAACACAGCTAGTTCATAAAACCAAGTAAATTCAGTAATCACACACATAGGTCAAGGGGATTTGGGACATATAGAACATTTGACTGCAAACACATAACCCAGCCAAGGTTTAGGACTGGTTTAGACATGCTCAGAAACATCTGACACTAGTATAGTCACAAAGCCAGACATGGAGAACATAACCACATAGAGGGATGATAAGGATTTGGGATTCATGGGACATAGTATAGTAAGTATACAACAACTAAGAGACAATAGGTAAGACATGGTCAGAAACACATATATACTAATCTAAAGGAAAGGGAAGATATAATAACATGATAGTCATGTATTTTTAACTACAAGTTTCACAACATAACCACAAGTAGAAGCAAACCAGAAACAAGAAGAACTGAAACAATAAGAGAATCATGTTGTTGTTGGAACTTTGAATTGAAACTAGGACATACCACTGAAGAGGAGAGTAAGAAGAATGAAAAGAGCAAGAAAGCACAAATGGTTAGCCTTGGCTTGCAGGCGGCTAACAGTAGCAAATAGCATAAGAAAGAGCAGAGATTTTTAAAGTATGAGATAGAGTTTTTGAACTTGAGTGTTCGTGTTGTGCTAATAAAAGACTATAGTATTTATAGATTGAAAGAAAGTAGTAAATAAGGTAAGAATCATAGTAGCATAATAATTGAGGAACTCAGAATCAATCAATTAAAAAATTAAGGAAGTACTCCCTTAAGTTAAGGGAGTTAATTCAAACGGTAAGCACCAGTAGCATATAAGGTAAGAAAAAATCAGTATAAGACTAACAAGGAAAGTATCAAAGTTTGGTAAGCATAGGGTAGTCAATTAAGACTAAATTCAGAAAACCTCAATTAAGGAAATGACTCAGTAAAATAAAGTACCACAACAAATAAGGTAATGAAATCAGTCGATTTAAACAGACGAGGTAGAACTTTAGGGTTTTAAAAGAAAATCTTTCAATCAATCCTTCAATTAAGGAAATCAGAATCAATCAAGAGAGAGTCATGATTCTATACTTCAACACATAAATAGAGAAGATCAAACAGACGTAGCAAACAGGCAAGGTTAGCAATATCGATAGAAAAAGGCAAGAGATGAACAAACAAGATGAACACAATCACACAGAAGTGATATAGCTAGGCTAAAGACTCAGTAAACATATTCGAAGCACGGTAAGCGCAGAAGCTTAACAAGAATTAAGTAGTTAGGCTAAAACACAGACAGAACCAAGACAAATAAGACCTTAAAAATTAGGGCTTTTAAACATAGGAGAGTTAAAAAATAGTACGAACATAGAATCAATCAAGATAAGCAAGGAAAAAGGTTTAAACATAAAGAAAAAATCAGTTTAAACAAGTGTAGAAGAAACTTCGAGAAACTCTAACTTTAAAGAAAGTAAAAACGGCTTAAAGTTGATGATTTTTAAAGAGAGGTTTGAGAACATTGTAGAACATAGAAAGAAATAGACTTGAGCCAATATCTAAGAGATTCAAACAAAATTTAGGTTATCAAAGGGAACCCATTAGAAACGGAAGAACCTGCTATAAACTTCAAAGATCGTAACCAATATGGCGTGATTTTGCCCAAAATCACACCAGATAATCCATATACAACCAAAACAGCAACCCAAGTCATAAGACGGCATGGCCCAGTCCCTTGAAGGCCTCAGAGATGATGAGCAAGGCGAGAGGGGAACCATTAGAGGCTTAGGGTTGAAAGGCGGTCGCCGGAGAAGACTGGAGAAGAGAGGCGATTGACAGAGTCTAGGGTTAGGTTGAGAGAAGAGAGGAGATAAGAGGATTTGAGTTTGGCAGATTTAGAAAATGATTTAGGGTTGGGGATTGTATGAACTAAAAATGGTAAGAACTGTCTAGGGTCGTTGAATCTTTTAGATCAACGACCGGATTTAAAGAAGGCTTTGGGTCGGGTAATATGATGGATGGGATTGGGTTAACATTATGCTAAAATTGAGAGCCAAATCTGGCTATGATTTAAATAGCCAATATTTTCTATTTTAATTGTAATAAATAATAAATACTTTTTCTGAAAAATAATTTAATGTACCAAAATGATTTAAAATATATAATCGTCATTTTAAAAATATATGGAAAATTTTACGCATATAAAATATAATTATACATTAAACGGGCTCACATTGCAATTATATGCAATTTAGCTTTAAAAAACTAAATGTAATTATAAAAATGCCTAAAAATATATTAACCACATTTTGACATAATTATAGAGATTAAATGAATAAATCATCATAACAATAATTTGAAAAACAATTATTGGTATTTTATGAATAAAAAGGAAGAAAATAAATCAATTTAAATCCTTAAAATTCGTGAGAAAATTATAAAAACCTTGTGCATGCTTATATATACATATATATGCTACTTTTCATATATAAAAATATATAGGGAAAAATTGGGTATTAACAGCTGCCCCTCTTTACCCGGGAAGGATGAAAGAGTTTTCGAGTAAAGAAATGATGTCTAATTTGACCGGATGGGAGGTTTTTAAAGAAGGAGGCCGAACTCTAATTTTTGATTTGCCTACATATCCCTAGTCTTACAGGAATCAGGTGATGTTTAGTTCTGGATTCACCCGTGGAGTATGCCGATGAAATTATTGCAAGAATGGACACGAGATGCGGAAGCAACTACGGTGAGCCGTTAAGGCTCGGGATGGTTGGAGGGAACTAGAGCGAGATCTCTCCTGCTAGGATAGCGGTTGCATACTGGTTGCCTGCAGATAAAAGATGTTACAAATGTATTTGCAAAAATTTAAACATGATGCTAATTTCCTTTGGATCATGAAGGTTGTCATTGGACGGTTAAAGATGACGTCTTGTTCCATGAATTGTTTAGTGAGGGATTCGCAGGCCGTGAAATAGTGTTCTCGGGCCATGAAAATGGTGCCTCCGAACCATGACGCCTTTGAATAATGATATGCAAGTTTGAGAGATCCTCAGGCCATGGCATAATGTCTTCCGGTGTTGAGGATGATGCCTTTAGACTATGACGTCTTTGGATAGATTGGCGATGTTTCAGCCATGAGATGCAGTAATATGATGTAACAAGACAAGGCTTAGTCTTGTATAATGGAGGGCAGAGCTTAGCCCGATTGAAAAATATGTAGATAGTAGTAGAAATAGAGAAATAGTTGTGCAAAGTGGGAATGTGCTTAGTCCCGTGCAAGTGGGGAGTCAAGGATTAGCCTTATGCAAGTGGGGAGGCAAGGATTATACTTATACAAGTGGGGAGGCAAGGATTAGCCTCGTGCAAATAGAGAGTTAGGGCATAGACTCATGCAAGAGGGAGGCATGACAGGCAGGAGTTAGCCTTATGCAAATATGGAGGTAAAGCTTAACATCATACAAGATTAGGGACGGGGCTTAGTCCCATGCAAATGGAAGGCAATTCTTAGCCTTATACAGATATAGAGTCAGGGATTAGACTCATGCAAGATTGGAGACAGGGCTTAGTCTCATGCAGAGATAAGACAGTGCTTAGCCTTATGCAAATATGGAGGTAGAGCTTAACATCATGCAAGATTGGAGACATGGCTTAGTCTTGTGCAAATTAAAGGCAATGCTTAGCCTTATGCAGATATAGAGTCAGGGATTAGAATCATACAAGATTGTAGAAAAGGCTTAGTCTCATGTAGAGAGAAGGCAGTGCTTAGCCTTATGCAAATATGGAGGTAGAGCTTAACCTCATGCAAGATTGGAGACAGGGCTTAGTCTCGTGAAAATATGGAGTCAGAGATTAGACTTATGCAAATGTGGATTCAAGGATTAGACTCATGCAAATGTGGAGTCAATGATTAGACTCATGCAAATGTGGAGTCAAGGATTAGACTCATGCAAATATGGAGTCAGAGATTAGACTCATGCAAAGAGAGAATAGCAGATAAGGGTAGAGTATGTCTTAGCTAGGATATATTAAATGTTTGATGGCCGGATGGATGGTTAATTTTCTTTGTGTATACATGTTTTGCGAATGCTACCGTTACGTCAAATGTGCCTGCGTTCAAAGAAAAATTGTAAGCTTTATGAGGGGAGGTTGGTTCTTACTTCGTCTGTCGGCCTTGCTCTGCTCCGCTTTGGAAGCCCCCTTCGAGTTCCCCTAGGTAGCACCTGATCGTTATGAAAAATAGAATTTCGAAAAATATGCATTCATTGATAAGATAGAATCATTTTGGAAGCGTATTGATATATCGAGTAATTTTGACGAACTAGCGATTGTGACACATTTCAAAGGCATTGCATCTCTCTTATATTGGAATTTTTAGGGTCCTCCTCAAAATTCTGTGCCAGTTTGGTAGATGATTTTTAACTATTTTCAGAGGCCGAACCCTGCTAAATGTTCTTTGGAATTTTGAAAATCCTTCTCAAAATTCTGCCCCAGTTCTTGACTTATTACTGACTTCCTGACATGTGATGATGCTGGATGGACTTGCTCCGGAATTTTGAAGACCCTCCTCAAAATTCTATCCCAGTTTCTGATTTTGAGGGAAATGAAAATTTTATTATGACATGACTGAACACGTAAGGATGCCTATGTATCCCCTCTTAAACGGGAATCAGGTCAAGTGTAGTTCAATTACATCAGATGAGAAAATGTAATGTATCTAAGCATAGTATCTCTTGACTGCATCTGAATTGATCGGTTTTGGCCATATTTCTCCATCCATATCTGCAAGTATGAGTGCTCCTACTGTCAGGACCCTATGAACCATGCACGGACCATGCCAATTAGGAGAGAATATCCCTATGGCTTCATCTTGATGCAGGAAGAGTTTATTCAATACCAACTGTCCTGGTGCAAACTGTCTCGATTTGACTCTTTTGTTGAAAGCTCTAGACATTCTATTCTGGTAAAGTTGGCTATAGCATACTGCGTTCATCCTCTTTCCATTGATAAGGGCCAACTTTTCATAGCGACTTCTTATCCATTCCGCATCGCTGAGTTCAGCTCTCTGTATGGCTCTTAAAGAAGGAATCCACCTCGGCTGGGATGACAGCCTTGGTACCATAAACCAACATGTAGGGGGTTGCCCTGGTTGATGTGCGAACTGTGGTGCGGTACCCTAACAGAGCAAAGGGTAACTTCTCAATCCACTGCTTGTGATTCTCTACCATTTTCCTTCGTATCTTCTTAATGTTTTTGTTGGCATCTTCTATGGCTTCATTCATCTGAGGTCTGTAGGCAGTGGAATTCTTGTGCTTGATTTTGAAAGTTTCACATATAGCTTTCATCAGATCATTGTTGAGGTTGGCGGCATTGTCTGTAATAATGGACTCTGGAACTCTGAATCGGCAAAAAATACGATCCTTGACAAAATTTGCGATGACTTTCTTGGTTACAACTTTGTAAGATGCAGCTTCTACCAATTTTGTGATGTAATCAATGTCTATCAGAATAAACCGGTGTCTGTTCGAAGCAGTGGGCTCAATCGGACCGATAACATGCATTCCCTAAGCGGTGAATGGCCAAGGTGAGCTTGTTGCATTGAGCTCATTTGGCGGCACTTTATCATGTCGGAATGCACTTGGCACTGAAAATATGTCAATATCTTGGAATTCTTGGTGGCCCACTCCGCTTGTACCTAGTGCACAAGCAAATCTGAGTCACCGATCGCCAACAACTCCTGAATGTTCATGTCAACTGCCATGTTGAGCCCTAGTATGCAGGATTCATATTACGCCATGTTGTTGGTGCAGGGAATCTGAGTTTCGCGGATACAGGATAATGCTTGTCACACCTCCCTTTTTACGTTTACTACACCCCGTGAAGGATATAATAAAAGAGTTTTTTCAATTAAAGGACAATCGGAACAGGATTTATTATTATTTATTCAGAGTCGCCACTTGGGAGATTAATGGTGTCCCAAGTCACCGGTTGAATCCCGAACCGAGGAAAATATGACTCTGTTAACAGTCCGCGAATCAGAAATCCGGATAAAGAATTCTGTTAACCCGGGAGAAGGCGTTAGGCATTCCCGAATTCCGTAGTTCTAGCACGGTCGCTCAACTGTTGTATTTCATTTTAATCTGATTTCAATACATGTTCTCTTTTTATGTGCCTTTTGTTAATAACCCACTTTTATTTATTTTTTAAAAAGAATTGCAACGTCGTGAAAATGCATCTCGAACCACGCCGCACCAGTGCGCCCGTGGCTTTTGACACATTTCGACTTCGTCGAGATTTGGATTTGGGTCACATAAATGTGCACCCGTATTTAGGAAGGTAATATTATTAACATACGCGCCCAAAGCGACTACGCGTTTATTATCTTTGGGGAAGACCGTGAAATTCGATAAACGATCCTCCCAATTTCTAAGTATTTTTAATAAATAATTAATGAGGGCCCCGCAATTGTATTATGATGTTGGTGAGGCTCGTCTCATTTTATTTTTTAAAAATCAATCCTAAAGTGAACTATATTCTCTATTTACTTCGTTTGTTCCTATAAAATATGAACAGATCCTAATTATTTATTATGAGATCAAATAGTAATTTTTTCATTATAGTATAACTATTGGGCTCAAGGATAAGCCCAATGAGAATAAATTGTGCTCCAAATCCGTAAATCTTACACATTCGCTACAGATAAAAGGCCTTCGAAACTGGGCCCAAAATTGGACCTTGTTCAGTTAACACAACGAACCAACTGCTGGCCTTTAACCTGGCCCAAATTGGCACAGGTTTGCAGCCTGTGGTCCAATATTAATTAAGGAAGGCCAATGAAATTTTCACTTTAACAAATATTAAGCCCGTTAAAATTTTGACCTTATTTTTATAACAACTGAGATTATTTGAATTTGCTCTTAAATTCTTATTTTTTAAAGATTTTCAACGCTATCTATGTGTCAGTTTTGACTTAACTACCAGATTCGAATTAAACTAAACAAAGCTTGGCTAAACTTAACAAATAAAAACAATACTGAATTTAAAGGTAATTAATTATAGATTGTAGTTCACAATTCATCACTGCTATTAGAATAGATCTAAATCAGGTATTAATAATATTGAAACTAATTTCCTAACAGTATCATGTAACTCAACTACAAATTTGCATTTTTATTGTTTTACATTTCAAAACCAATAATCTTCTATAGATGTCAAAAACAATGAGCAGCCTAACACCAAATCATCGTACAATCCAGTCCAATTATATAGACAAAATAAACAGTAGTAATCTATAGAACATTAACGAATGAAACTACTTTAATATATAACAAAATCGAATTGAACTTTGAACTTCAGATCTTCCATGTATTTAAACTCATATCTTCAGCTTACAATTACTGGAATTAAGATATGTACCCGAGTAAGGAAATATGAGAAGGAAAAACGTCAGTTACTATGAATCAGCGACAGCAACAGGAACAAATACAACAAATTTCAATCACAGCCTCAAAACACCAGAGTTAAAACCACAGCAACAGGATTTCAACCAGAAAATCAACTCGACTAATCCAAATTGCAACTTCACAGATTTTCGAATACTAGATCAGGAGAGAATTACTGCACAGTCTTCGAATCTAGCTTGATTAATCAATGAAACAGTATATCTTTTGAATTTTTTCTACTATTCCTAATGTTTCTGAGTTTTTGGAATTAAGAATTTCGAAAATTAGATCTGAGAATGAAAAATTACTTTGGAGGAAATTTTTAGATTTTCTAACTTTTTCAAATGAGGCATTTCAATGCCTATTTATAGAGTTAAAATTGGAGGGAATTTTAAACTTTAGAATTTGTACTTTAGTCCCTCTTTTATTTCACTTATACCCTTATTCTTTAACTTGTAATTCAATTGACTATACCTATTTGTTAAGAATTATACTAATTTCCCCATCTAGAACCTTCTAATCTAATGTAATCCCCTTTCTACCCTCACTTCACTTAAAAATCTACCCAATTACCCTTATTCTATACCCAAAATACCCCCCATCCTTTTGTTATTTACTATTAACCCTTTTTAGATACCCAAAACACCCCTGAAACTAAGTTGGATTTACCAACTAAACCTATTGCCATTCAACCCCTTTAGCCCCCTGAATTATTTAGCTGCCGAATTATTAAACCATTATAACCCTAATTATCAAAAACTAATCAGAATTTAATAAATTAAATTAACTAACGATTAGGAACTTAATGGCTATAACCAATCATGCTAATTACTGTCAATTAATCCTAAGTAATCAAACTAATTATCAAAAATTAACACTAACAATTATCAGAATCGACTAATATCAGAAATTACCACATGAGTCAATTTTAGATCATACTGTCATTTACCTTAATATCTAATTATTTAATCTATCAAACAATATCAATTTCTATTTTAAACTAAAATACTATAAACAAAAATCAGTAAATTCTAGTAAAACTAAATGAACATAAGCAGCACTTAACTAATATCATGATAAAACCAAAAAAAAAAAAAGAACAAACGCATGCAAAAATAAAAGAAATACAAATAAAGAAAAGAAAAAAGAACCTAGCTTTTATTCACTCGACAGTATTTTCTTTTCTTGTTTTTAAGCGTCAAAATCTCCAAGAACCAAGGAGGGGAGTCTTGTGGCAATTTTATAGGCTTGACTCACCGGAGAATCTTCATAATCGAATTCGAGCCTCTCCAGTTGTTTTTGGGGTTCAAGACTTTCAGAATCATGTAAAGGGAGGCAAGGCGGTGACTTGGTGTTATTTTGAGTTGGATTGGGTGAGGTGGTGTTCGCCGGAGTTAGGGTTCCGGCGAAACGATTTTGAATATTCGAGACGATGGGGAGGGATTTGAAGGAAACGGAGTAGAAGGGTGGAGTCAGGGGCTCGTGGTGGTCATGTGGTGTATTTTTGGGGTTGGTTGGTGTAGATAACGTTTCCTACCGGTAGGGTTCCGGCGAGTTGATAGGGAAGTAGAGGCGGCGGGGCAAGGGGAAGACGGAAAGGGTGAAATGTTTCTGGTTTTTTCATTTTGTATATGATATATTAAAAGTGTAACAAGTAACCACAGCCGTTAGATTAAATCACTTGAACGGATCAGATTCTTTGGGCATATATATACGACGTCGTTTTATTTATTAATGAGTTCAAACCCTGTCCGTTAGATTAGGATGATCTAGGGTTGTGATTGAAGGATGATGATGCGACGTCGTTTGGACTATGAATGGGGCAGACCGGATCATGTAATCTTGGGCCTGGGGTATTTTGGTTTGGGCTTGGGGTAATTAGCCCAAGTTTTTTAACAATCCATTTCTTTTTTTTGTTCTTTTATTTACTTTTCTTGTATTTCACTCATATTATTTTTGTATTGTATTTTCCTTTTGTATTTTTTATTTTTATTTTTGTATATTTTCTTTTCCAGATTTATATATTATTTTTTCTGATTTTATTAAATTGTTAAACGAAAACTAATTAAATTCTAAAATTTATTTAATAACTATTTTATAGTAATTTTCAATTAAAACACTAAAATGCTATTTTTTGATTTTTCCTTAAATTATTCCGAAATAAATTAATATTAAATTTTGTGAAATTAAAAAATCCTAATGCATATGCATATTTTTTGTATTTTTTAATATGAATTATTATGCAGCTAATTAACACAAAATGCAAAAATATCAACAAAATTTGTAAAAATAAAGAAAAATTATTTTATTTGGATTTTTAGGAATAATTTGCTAAGGGCAAAAATCACCTGCTCACAATACTGACCTATTTCTGACACCAAAACTGCTCCAATGCCTAATCCTTTGAAATTTGCGGCTTCGTCAAAGAACATCCTCCAACTATCATATGCTTCAGCAATGTCTTCTTCTACGAATGATACTTCTTCATTAGGAAAACACATTTTCAAGGGTTAGTATTCTCCTCCCACCAAATTTTCAGCGAGGTGATCTGCCAATGGTTGTCCTTTGACTGCCTTTTGAGTTACATAGATGATGTCGAACTCACTCAGCAGTATCTGCCATTTAGTCAGCTTCCCAGTAGGCACGGGCTTCAGAAATATATACTTCAGAGGATCCATACTGGATATGAGGTATGTAGTATAGGCACAAAAATAATGCCTCAATTTCTGGGCTGTCCAGGTCAATCACAACAAGTGCGTTCAAGCAGAGAATACAATGCTTCATAAGGTGTGAATTTCTTACTCAGGTAATATATGGCTTGCTCCTTTCTTCCTGTCTCATCATGTTGTCCCAAAACACATCTGAAGGCTACATCTAACATGGATATATAAAGTAGCAAAGGTCGTCCTGCTTCTGGCGGGACCAGAACTGGCAGTGTGGACAGGTATTCCTTGATCTTGTCGAAAGCTTTCTGACAATCCTCGGTCCAACTTGTCTCGGTATCCTTCCTCAGCATCTTGAAGATGGGTTCACATATTACTGTGGAATGTGCTATGAATAGGCTTATGTAGTTGAGCCATCCTAGGAGGCTCATCACATCCTTTTTGCTTATAGGTGGTGGCAACTTCTGAATAGCTTTGACTTTAGTCGGAACTAGCTCGATCCCGCGGCGACTGACAATGAATCCCAATAACTTTACTGCAGGAATCTCGAATGCACACTTTGCAAGGTTCAACTTCAAATTGTACCTCTTAAGCTTGTAAAAGAATTTCCTCAAGTCTGCTATGTGATCTGTGGCCCTCTTGGATCTGATAATGATGTCGTCCACATATACCTCTATTTCCTTGTGTATCATATCATGGAAGGTGGTTGTCATGGCCTTCATGTAAGTAGCCCCAGCATTCTTTAGACCGAATGGCATCATCTTGAAACAGTATACACCTCAAGGTGTAATAAAAGCTGTCTTCTCGGCATATTCTTCATCCATCCAGATATGGTGATAACCTGCGAAGCAATCTACAAAGGATTGGAGTTCATGCTTGCCATAGTTATTGATCAGGATATGTATATAGTTGGGACTTGCTCTGTTTAAATCTCGATAATCAACACACACCCTGAGCTTCCCGTCTTTCTTTAGAACTGGCACAATATTAGCTAACCACGTTGGGTACTCGACCAACCTGAGAACCTTGGCTTTGATCTGCTTGGTAACTTCCTCCTTGATTTTCAACCACATGTTTGGTTTGAATTTTCTCAGTTTTTGCTTGACTGGCGGGCACATGGGATTAGTAGGCAACTTGAGAGCTATTATAGATGTGATCAAACTGGTCATATCGTCATACGACCATGCAAAAATGTCCTCATATTCCTTTAAAAAATAGATGTATTCTTCCTTCTCTGTTGGCGACAAGTGAATGCTGATATGGGTCTCTTTGACGGTCTCGGCGTCTCCCAAATTTACCGCTTCTGTTTCATCCAAGTTAGACTTAGTCTTGTTCTCAAAACTCTCAACTTCTCTGACAATTTCGTCGGGTATCTCATCTTCTTCCTCTGAGTAACTATTCTCATGTTGCGTTGCCTCATTACATGTCACAGTTACCGGTTCATCAAGAAAAGTAATAATAATACTGTAGAAGGGAAAAGTATAAAATAGTAATGAATAATGATAAAGGATAAATGCATTTGATTAAAACTGAGAAAATTGTTCAAACAAAGCTTGGCTCGGTGGATCAAGCATTTATTATGAAACAAGGAAATCTTAAAACAAAATTGCTAGAAATTTTAAATGCCTAGAACGACTATAAATTCTACCAAGCTACCCAGGGACTCGAAGGGCTCGGGATGGTATGGTGGTCTAGTTTATAAAAATATCTCTCTTTGCCGCAGTCTGAATGGTGAGGCCTTCTTCCTCCTCCTCCTCAACTATGGCGTTGTAGTCCATATCCTCGTCTTCCAAGAACAGATCCTTTAGCCCATTGAGTGCTTCTTCTTATGCAGTTCCCCATATTGTGTTAGCCTGATAGAAAGCTTGTTCCATACGTGGTACCAATTGCTCAAGAGGTTAATACGGTCCACGCCATGGAGACGATCACTCCCTGTACTCTTGCCATATATACTGGTATCCAAGCCGAAAGATGGTACCATGATTTTTCAGTCGTATCAACTTGGTGATACCCTAGAGGTTCTTTCCCACCCCTTTGCCGGGTTCATATCCGAACCATGCTACTATGCTTTCTATTTTGGTACTCCACCATTTATCCTTCTCGACGACATTGACCCATTCTATGTGATGATAGGTTTCCCCTCCCAGCCTCCTTCTATGTCCAATGGCCGAGATGGTATGACTGGTGTACATAGGATTACTCCCATCTCCATGAATGATTACCTCCTGATGGTCCCACTCAAATTTTATGACTTGATGTAGTGTGGAAGGCACGGCTCCGGCGACATGGATCCATGGTTGGCCCAACGGAAGATTATATGAAGCTGGTATGTCAAGCACTTGGAATTCAACGTCGAACCAAGTTGGCCCTATCTGCAAGCAAAGGTTGATTTCCCCGATCGTAGCCCTCTAGGACCCATAAAAAGCCTTCACATTCATGTTTCATGTAGGTATTGCCCAACCTTTTCAGGGTGTCCAACGGATAAATATTTAGACTCGAACCTCCATCAACCAGGACCCTGGTAATGAAATTGTCTTTAAATTGTACCGTAATATGCAATGCTCAATTGTAGTTTAGACCTTCGGGCGACAACTCATCTTCGTGGAAGATAATCTTATGGCTCTCCAGCACCTAACCGACCATGTTAGCCATTTCTCCGCTAGTGATATTATTGGGTACGTCAGCCTCGCTCAGTACTTTCATTAAGGCATTCTTGTGTACCTATGAATTCTGTAATAGTGAGAGGATCGATATCTGAGTAGGGTCTTTGTTTAGATGGTCAACAACAAAATACTCTTTTTATTGTACTTTACTCCATAGGTCATATGGCCCGGTCTCGATGACAGGTTGCCTGGAAGTGGCTTCCTTACTTGAACCTCGCAGGTGTTCGGGTGTATAGACTCTTCCAGTTCTAGTCATTCCTTGTAGGACATCAAATTCCTCTATCTTAGTCTTCCCTTTTTGCCGAGACTCGGCAACATAATCCCAGGGTATTACCTTTGAGTTGAATGAGGGTGTGGTTGATACCATCATAGTAAAAGGAGTGACCACTTCTACTTCAAATGGAGCGGAGGTGGCTGCGGACAGAGCCACTTCTACCTCGAATGGAAATGATGCAGTTACCTCAACATCAATAAGTGCCTGTGTTTGAACCAAAATAGGAGTAAGCGTGACTGCAACCTTAAAGTCATTGCTCGAATAAGCCCGATTGACCCCTCAAGGTCATATTCTTCATTTGTCTCTATAACATGTACACTATCCCCTCTGTGATCAGGGAGTCGATTGTTGCGAACAATAGGTGCGACATCCTTTGCTTGTATGAGCTTGTTGTCAATGAGTGTCTAGATCTTATCCTTCAATGTTCGACACTCAACACTGGTGTGCCCTTTCATACCAAAATGCTATGCACAAGTTTTGTTTGGATTGACCCATTGGGATGGATTTTCTAGCACCACAGCGGGAATAGGAGTGATGTAACCTGCAGCTTTTAACCTTTCATATAATTGGTCGATAGGCTTAGCAATGGCGGTGTATTATCTGGGCGGCTTGCGGTCGAAGTTGGGTCTTGGTCTTAGATAATTTGGCGAGTTGGTGGTGATTGAAAGTAGGATAGTTGGGAATTATAGGTGTGATGGACAACAGCTGGTTGGGAGTATTCGAGAGATAAAGGTTGATATGTAGGTGGTGATGCTTGATATGTAGGTGGTGATGCTTGGTATGTAGGTGAAGGTGTCTGGTATGTGAGTGAGTTTTTGGGCCCTGGGCCACCATTACTGCTCCAACATCTCTCTTCTTCGATATACTGCCTAATTGGAGTGCCTTATTCGTGGATTTTAGTGCCTCGAAATTTGTTACCATACCGCTCTTGATTCCTTCCTCGATCCTTTCCCCGAGCTTAATGATATCAGAGAATTCTTTATTTTCGATGACCATCAGTCTCTCATTACATTATGGATTATGTGCTCTGATGAAGAATTTATCCATCTGTTCTTCAACCAAGGCGGGCCTGATCTTGGGCGGCTTCCGACCTCCAATGAGTAGCATATTCATGGAAAATCTCATTAGGTTTCTTCTTAAGATTCTGAATGTAGAAGACATCAGGTGTATTCTCTGTATTGAACATAAACCGGTCCAAGAAATCTGATGCCATGCTTACCCAATTGTCCCATTTCTTAGGATTCTAGCTGATATACCAAGACAAAGCATCCCAATAAGGCTCCTCATAAAGAGCTTCATTCGAATCTTTTTATCTTTTCCAACCTCCACAAGCTTGTCATAGTAGGTCCTTAAGTGAACCCTGGGATCACCTGTACCATCGAACATTTCAAACTTGGGAGGCTTGTACCCTTCTGGCAATTCCACATCGGGCTGTATGCATAGATCTTCGTAGTTCAGAACTTCTATTCCTCTATCGCCTTCAATACCTTGAACTCAGCTTGTTAACTTCTTGAGTTCTTCGGCCATGTTCTTAATAAGCTGGTCCTTTTCGGAGGGTTCCGGTGCATAGGAGATTGGTTGGGTAGAATGTGGTATAATTTCCACATATATGGGGTTACTCTGATGGGTACTATGGACTTGGGTATAGTGATGGTCATTGGTGGAGTTTTGTGGATCGGGAATGAGTGGTGGAATATTTTGGGGAGTGTGGTAAGTAGTGGTTGGAATTAGTTGATGATGATGTTGTGGTGGAGTTGGTATTGGCAGTGGATTGATATTTTGAGGTGGAGTTGCGTATTGATTTGGTACGGTGGGATTTTGTGGCTATTGGTTTTGTGTGTTCTGAGGAGGTATTGGGTTCTTTGTGTTCTGTTGGTGGATATTAGGGACATTGAGGGTGAGTGACTAGTTTGCCAAATTGCAGACCATCTCAAATTCTCCTTGTAATTCTAGTATCTTTTGTTCTAGTCTTAGAACCAGGTCATTCGTGGCCGGAGTACTGCGACCGTCGGAAGTCTCTACGTTCTCAACTTTTTCCGTTTAGATTCCACTTAAATCGTCCATATTTGCTTTCCCTATGCCTTTTGTGTTGCTTGGAGGAGAATGAGGCAGAGGGCCTCTAGATCTGGTATGATATGCTGATGAGGCCAGTATGGATGAACCAACCTAAGGGGATGAGAATAATAATAAAAATAAGCAAAAACAAAAAGGTAACAAGTTAGTGAGGATTCTGAAATGTGTGCAGTATTTAAACACATATTGCAAAATCTAACTCGTATCCTAATTTGGGAGCCTCGTTGTACCCGAGGTAGGCCTAGCGACAAATAAATTTGGAGAACTTCAAATGCCAATGAATGCTTCATTTCATAATATAAAAATAGTGAAATCCCAAAACGATACTAATATAATGATAAAATAAGTCACTACTGGCACTTGGCCTTATTACATTTTAAGAGAAGCAAGTAAATCTAATCTATTTGGTCCTAGAAGGACCTTCCCAGATTTGATCTTACGGACTTTGTCATACAGATCTCCCAGCTCGCGCAGTCCAAGCAGCAAGTAGGCTCTATCCAGATGTCCTCCCTCAGCTCCCTTAGCATTCTGGCAATTTTCAACCCTCTTTATGACTTTGCCTTCTAGCTCCACTATTCCTCGCTCTAGATATTCCAAATTTCCTATTGGAAGTGTTGCCATCTCTTTCCATTCCTCAATCATCCTCCCGTTCATCTCATGTATTTCCCAGTGCTCATTTTTAGAGTCGTGAACCATTTTGTGTAGCCTATTGTACTTGACTTGGGTTTTAGCTTCCTCATATATGATTTTGTTCCCTCGACCGGTCCCTGGTGTCACTATCCCTTTCAGATCGTCCCTTAACCATGCCGGGTATAGAGGCTCGCACCATGCATATATCTGTCTGGCTAAATGGTATTCTTCTCCACAATGATTTTGCAGTGCCACATATGCTAAGCTTGACACTTGTAGCGAAGAAATATTTTATTTTGAAAGCAAAGAGGAGTGTGGCGGTCGTGCAAGCAAGCGAAGTCGAATATATTAGAAAGAGACATTGTCGTCTTGAAAATCTGCCCCGAAGTGGCTCATCTTGACGAACCTTGGTACAACCTGTTTTCTGCCAGCTTGCCTCATAACTCGCATAGGGACATATGGATATATCCCTCTCAACCTCATCAACACCAGGTGCGGAGCATCCCTGGACCTGATAATAAACTCATCTGTTGGGAACCATTCAACCATCCACTGTGCATGTCCCGGTCAGATTGTCGAAGAGCTCTGTCCATTCGCTGGCACTTTCCGGCTGCGCAAATCTGTTTGGAATGTAGGTCATATACATAGGGTGATGGAAGGAAATGTGGTCGTTCCAAGCCCTTTGCGGAAATTCTTGATGATAGCGGCCCTTTTGGAGATGCTGCATCAACCACAACTGCAGCAATAAATTACAACCCTCAAACTGCTTGACCCCTCTTTGACAACGTTCCAAGGCCTTGTGGATGTCGGCTATGATCATGGGGACTATGGTATATGTTTGTCTATTAATCCCTTCCATCAGAGTTTTTGCGACCATGGATTACCTAGTGTGGATCTTTCCCTTTTTCATTAGGAACACTATCAGCCCTAGAAAGCACACAATGAACATTAACACTCTACGGTGGATGTGACCCAGTGAAGTGAGGGCGATCTCGTCATGGTAAGTGCGGAAAGACTTGCTATGGCCATACCTCTCCTATAGATGTTCGAAAGGTATATAGGAATCCTTCAAGCACACTAGGTTGACATTCTTTTTTAGACCCATCATCTTCAAAAATCCCCTGCCCGTACGATTTTCTGGCACCAGAAGCCCAGTACTGTCCTAAGTAAACCCCGCAAGTCCTCCTATTTCCTCTAGAAGTGGTGTCATCTCTATGTAACCGAATGGAACGGAGCTCTTTCACAATCCCAGAATAAGGTGGTAGCCTCGATCAGTTTGTTATTTGTTTCAAAATCTAGTAAGGAAGGCAAGTTACCCAGGTACTTTTCACATGCTTCTTGTCAATTGAGGAAAGGTCCTCCCACCAATCTAACAACAATGGACGGATGTTGCTAACCATACCAAATCTGGGGACCTCTTGATACCCAATTTTTCCTTATATATTTTTTATACCCAAAATACTTTCAAAATAGCATGTGTATACATATATAAGCATACCCAAGAGTTTTGGTATTTTTTCCTAATTTTTAAGATTTTTAAAATCAATTTATTATCTATTTTAGCAGTACAAAATCTAGTAATTGCTCTCAAAATTATTATTTTCGTGAATAATTTATTTCCATTCTCATATTTACACCAAAATATAATTGAGATAATTTTTGCATATTTTTTACAAATTTATTTGATATTTTTAAGCTAAATTGCATATAATTACAATTATAGCCTATATTACGATTAACAGCATTTTACAATCATAAAATCATTTTTCAGTATTTTTAGTTTAATGTTTATATGATATTAATTAGTTCAATGATTTAAATTTATTTTTAAAATCATTTTAATTATTTTATATAAAATAAAAGGGGGAAATTAACTATTTAACGCATAGCCCATTATTATTGCAATTTTAGCCTCAATTTAACCCCACCCCATCAGATTTAATTAAACCTGAACTAACCCAGCCCAATCTCTAAACTAACCCAGCCCAATCTCTAACCCACCCGGCCCAGCTCCGAATTAATCTAAGCCGTTGATCAAATAAGATCAACGGCCCAGATCCTTTTTCCTTAATTAAATCATCACCTATCCCCCCGACCCTTCACTCTTCGAGACCAGTCTCTCTCTCTCTCTCTCTCTCTCTCTCTCTATTCGTCTCTTCCTCTCCTCCTTCTCTCTAGAACCTTCTGGTTCTTCTTCTCCGATGGCCTTCACCATTTCTCCGGCCACCTCCAGCCTTACCCCTTTCAACCACCAGCCGCCTTGAAGCCTTATCTCACCGATTCCTTTAATTTCTGAAACTTCGTGGGTCTTCACCATGCAAGACGGTCACTGAAGCTTTGCTTGGGTTTGTTTCCGGCCTTTCTCCGATGGGTTTTTGTTCGACGGTGCTGTAAATACCATTATTCTTAAGTTTCACAGCCAGGTTTCTCACTCTTCTCTCTGGTTTCTTATGAAACCCTAATCGCGACCCAACCTCTCCGATCTCTGTATGTTTAACAATTTTTAACTCATACCTTTATGTTTTGCACTATTTTCTACTCGATCGTTACGATTATTCCAGTTTTAAACATTTTGGTTCCCTTTTTGAAACTAGGGTTTCTTAACCCCTTTCGAAAACACTTTATCTTCTGTTTTTGAATACTGAGTCATGATTCTGAGTATAATTTCTAAACATTTTTCTTAAGTTGGCGAAACCCTAGCTTTAGGGTTTCAATTTGTATGATTGTCGTGTTTTCTTGTTTGTGTGTTCTTCTGGATTCTTCTCTAAATTCCGGGTTCTTTGCTTTGATTTTGTTGTTAGTGTTTCATTCCCCTACCGTTTTGTGTTCTTCGCTTAAGATTTCTCTGATTGTTTACATGGTGATTTATACTGATTCTTACAAGCCCTCTTTAAGATTGTGATACTTGCCTTAAAATTGTGATTTTGCATATTCTCCTTATAATTTGGTAGTGATTTCGAATTGCCTCCTTAATTTATGGGATACTTTCCTCAATTAGTATTGATATCTTAGGTTTTCAATCTCGGTCATTATTTTTGGGGACTATTTTCTAGAATTAGAGTAGTATCTTGCCCTATATGTGTGCATAAATATATTGATTGACCTGTCTGACATATTTCTCTAATTAAGTATCATGTACCTAGTATTTATTGTATATCTTATTCTGTTTCCTTATGTGATCATACCATGCTTTGTGATTTCTTTCCTTTTAAATAACTGCTTATTACTGTTTGACCTTGATTCCTTAATTAAAGGGGAGTTTATATGCTGATTTGATTATGATTGATACCCAGTTCCTTAAATTACTGATTGCTACCTTGTTTGTTTACTCGTCTTCACTACTATAAGTACCCCTCCCATTCTCTTTTGCAAAATACGAACACATTGCATATCACAAATACACACAACAATACACATTGCACTCTCTCTTGTACTATTTCTCTCTTTTTCACTCTTGTTCCGTTGTTGCTCCCTACTCCTTACTGTTATTAGTTGTATTTCTAAAAATTGAGCATTCTTCCAGCCGCTCAGTCTTAACTGAACCTTCTGCTTTCACTGCTAATTTTACCTCTTGAAACTTATTGTTTTAATCTCAACATTCCTATTTTTAAACTCCCATCTTTGAGACCTTAAATGTGTTTGAGACGTGATAATTACGTGCTCACTTGTGGAGGGATCTGTCAGCCTTTATTTGTCTTTGTGTGATCCCTTATGTGTGGTCCTATTTGTTATGTATGTCGCTTAACATTTTATCCTTTAAACCTAAGGGTTCAGGCTAGTCCTTACCTTGTAGGAATAGAGGTCCTAAATACCCACCATAACTTATAGGATGGGATGGGTAATAGCACGCAATAAGCAATCGTGACCAACCCACACATTTTAAATAACTTTTATCGGGTGAGAAGGGTAGAATATGTAGATGATGACCGATGTGCTAATATCACGTGTGACCCCTCTTTTGAGGAGTGATTGCTGGGTATTGTATTGAAGTGATCCATATTAATTGTTAACCTAGGACCCCCTCCCCTCTTACTTGCTTTCATCTATTTCTATGTAAAATTATTTAAATATTTCATAAAATTTCTGCCCACATTACTTTTCTCAAGTTTCGATGTACTTTCAATATTGTATGTGAACCCTTTCTATCTGAACCCCCTTAATTGCTTGCTTGATTATGTGAAGTCACAATATAATATGACCGGGAACTACACTAGTGGATCTTGAGGGGTGCCTAACACCTTCCCCTCGAGATAACTTCTAGCCCTTACCCAAACTCTGGTTCTTCAAACTCAAACTCTTCTTAGTGTCCTAATGCACTTAATCATTAGGTGGCGACTCTTCAAACTCCAAAACCTAATTCCCAAAAGGGAACGAGTTGTCCTCCCAAATGTCGTAAACCCGATTTCGCCTCAAGAAAAAGGGGGCATCGACAGCATGTTGACTCTGCTGGGGAATTTCTTTAGGCTTTTACCATTTCATGTTATTTGTGACGTTATTGATTCCATTGCCTTTATTTAACGTCTTTGTCTCTCTTCTACTTTGAAACTGACTTGGCTTTTTATTTCTTTTCTTTAATGCTTTCTTTTACCGCTTTCCTTCAATACTGTTGTAATTATGAGCAATTATTGTAATCATTATTTTATGAACGTGCAAATACATGACAACTTTTTTCATTCTTGTAATTGCATCCTCAACATCATGTTCCACTCATGCCAAACAAAATACCATAGCAACGCTTATAATGAGTGACTGCGCCCTTCCGATATTATCACCCCCTAAATTTGGCAAAGGCGTATTTGCGGTAAAACTAGTCGATCAGCGGTGCAGTCGATGGTTCCGTGCTTTTCCCTCTTGAGTTGTCCGCTCAAGGGTACCAGTCTAATACCCCATAGAAACCTTACTCTGTGTTAACTGTGCATGCATCATGGTCAAACCTAGCCGAGTCAGTTATGTTGTCCACATAATAACTCTTTAAGATAGCCTTGTCCAAAGTCCACTGGGTTTCCTTGAAACCCAAATGGACGTCACCATATTCTGTGCATTTATTTGGAGAACTAAATGTGTTTATGCTAATTATTGGTTTAAATAGTCGAGTCTGGCAGGGTAAGGGTCTAACACCTTGTTTTGCAGAAAATGAGGCACGAAGTACCCAGATTCGGCATGGTAACCAGCATTCACCCAAGGTTGCTAAGCTGGTGGGGAGACCTTCACTCCAATGATCAAACTCTCGTCCGCAAATATTTGGGAAATTTGCCTTCTCTTTTGGAAATCCAACCCAACAACAAAATCATAGAGGCTGCAACCTTATTCTGGGATAGCGACAGATCGGTGTTCCGCTTCGGGGACCTTGAAATGACACCTTTGCTTGAGGAAATAGGAGGGTTAGCTGGTATTCCTTGGGAGACTCCGGGTTTGCTTATGCCAAAAAATCGTAAGGGTAGGGGTTTTCTCAAAATGATGGGACTAAAAAAGAACACAGACCTGATTTGCTCGAAGGATACCTATATTCCTTTCGATTATCTGTACGAGAGGTACGGCCATAACAAATCCTATCGCACTTACCCAGATAAATTCGCCCTCACCTCATTAGGGCATATCCACAGACGAGTCTTCGTCTTTATGTTCTGCTTTTTGGTGATGATAGTATTTCCTATAAAGTAGGCCAGGATCCACACCAGACTGGCCATGGTCACCAAGACTTTGATAGAAGGAATTGGTGGGCAGCCTTTTAGCATAGTACCTATGATCGTTGTTGAGATATACCAAGCCCTGGAAAAGTGTCAACGAGGGGCCAAACACTTTGAGGGTTGTAACTTATTGCTCCAACTCTAGCTTATGGAGCACCTTCAAAAGGGTAAATATCGGCAAGAGATCCTGCACAGAGATTGGGATGATCATATCGCCTTCCATTAGCCAAGGCGAATAAACTATATGCCTAACATGTTTGCTCAACCGGAAGATGCTAAAGGGTGGGTAGAGTTGTTTGAAAATCTGAAAGAGGACCAAGTGCAGTGGAATTTCGAATGGTTCCCTACTGAAGAGTTCATTGTTCGATCTCGGGATGAACCATTTCTCATACTCATTGGTCTAAGAGGAACTTATCCTTATGTCCCTCTCCAAGTCATAAGGCAGGCAGGTAGAAAGCAGATTATACCAAGATTCGACAAAATAAGTCACTTCAGGGCTGATTTCCAAGCTGATGATAGCCCTCACAAGTTCCAAGCTCAACACTTGTGGCATTACAAAATCATCTTGGGAAAGGACTCCATAGAACCGACAGGTACCATGCTGGGTATACCTCATACTATCCGAGTTGGTTGGAAGAAGATCATAATGGGTCAGGACAACCCGAGCTTGTTCAAGGTTGCAGAATCATTGACAAGAAGGCTGAAGTGTAGGTTAAGTACAACCAATTGCGCAAGAGGATCCGAGAATGCAAAAGTGAGCATCGGGAAATTCAAGAAGCCCATCAAAAGCTGATTGAAGAATGGAAAGATAAGGCTGTCAGCGCCAACAAGCGAATAAGGTATTTAGAATGGGGTTTGGTAGAGTTGGAAAGGAAGTTCATCCAGAGGATTGAAAACTGCCAGACCGTTGAGGGGAACGAAGGAGGACACTTGGCTAGAGCCTATTTGCTGCTAGGACTACGTGAGCTGATGAAGCTGTTCGATGGAGCTAAAGATGCCGAGTCTGGGGAAGGTCCTTCTGGGACCAAGTAGTTAGAAGTCTTTTCTTTTGCTTTAAAAAATGTAATAAGGCCAACGACCACTAGTGCATTTTATTTTCTGCTATTTTAGTGTACTTTTGGGATTCGTCTTATTTTTATCAATAAAATGAGGCATTTAGCATTATAAGTTCTCCAAATTAACTTGTCGCTAGGCCTACCTCGGGCACAATGAGGCTCCCAAATTAGGACACGATTTATATTTTTTGCACTATGTGTTTAAATATTGCAATAATTTCTTCTCATGATCCATACTAACTTGTTACCTTTTTGTTTTACTTTTTGTTTTATTCACCTACCCCAAAGGCTAGTTCGTGCACTCTGGCTTCATCATCTTACTCCACAAGCTCTAAGGGCCCTCTACCTCCTCCGAGTCCTACAGAAACAAGAACAAGGGAAAAATGAAAGATTTGAACAACGTCATGAAGGAGAACTTAGTTGAAAGGGCAGAGGCTCCCCAGGGTATTCAGGTTTCCAAGGAAAGTGCCTCCCAGCTCGAACAGATATTGAAATTTTAGGAAGAACTTGATTAAGTTCGAAACTTGGCAAACTTTTCATTTTCCCACACCACCCTAGATGTCAACTTCCCCGACACTCAGAATCTCACACCTCCACAGAACATTTTGAAGCCATAAAAACAACCCACTCACGCTCAACACTGCAACACATGACACAATTCAAACAACATCCCATTGCTCATCCATGAACTGCTAAACGCCAAAAATGATCATCTCCATAGCACTCCCATCTATATGGAAACCGTACCACACTATACTCAACCAATTTCAAGCACACCTGAGTCTGATGACAAAGACTCTCTTATCAGGAACCTGGCCGCAAAACTCAAGAAGCTGACTAGCCGAGTCTAAGGTGTTGAAGGAAACAAAGGTATTGAGGGGCTGAATTATGAGGACCTTTGCATTCAGCCAAATGTCGAACTTCCTGAGAGGTACAAACCTCCTAAGTTCGAGATGTTCGATGGCACCGGGGATCCCAGAGTTAATTCAAGGACATACTATGACAAACTGGTCGGAGTCAAAAAGGATGAAAAGATTCGCATGAAGCTCTTTGTGAGAAGTCTGAAAGGGGATGCTCTATCTTGGTACATTAGCCAGGACCCGAAGAAGTGGACAAATTGGGTAAATATGGCATCCGATTTCATGGAAAGATTCAGATTCAACATGGAGAAGCACCAGATGTGTTCTACATCCACAACTTAAAAAAGAAACCCACGGAGACATTCTGCGAGTATGCTACTCGTTGGAGATCAGAAGCTGCTAAGGTCAGGCCGGCTTTAGAAGAAGAACAGATGAATAGGTTTTTCGTCCGAGCTCAGGACCCACAATATTATGAGAGGTTGATGCTAATTGAGGGGCAAAAATTTTCCGACATCATCAAGCTAGGAGAAAGGATCGAGGAAGGTATTAAAAGTCGCATGGTCACAAACCTTGAGGCTTTGTCGGATACCAACAAGGCTCTCTAGTCTTGTGGCGCATCCAAGAAAAGGGATGTGAGTGCTGTAATATTTGCACAGAGGACAAAATCCCCATTCAAATACCAAACCTACCCATTACCTCCGCTCACCTATCAACCTATCCCAAATTACCAAGCACCCTCGCCTTCCTACCAAGCTCCACCACCTAGTTACCAATTATCTCCACCTCCCGCATACCAGCCTACATCACCTAAATACTCCCAACCCGCACACATCTACCAATCCTACAATATCCATCAAGCTCACTATCAATCACCTTGCCAAAATTTCCCTAGATCCCGACCAAACTTCGACCGCAGACCTCCTAAACAATACACCGCCATTGCTGAACCAATCAACCACCTGTATGAAAGGCTTAAAGCTGCTGGTTACGTCACCCCTATCCTTGCCATAACTCCAGAAAATCCTTCCCAATGGATCAACTCGAATAAAACTTGTGCATACCATTCCGGCATGAAGGGGCATACCATTGATGAGTACCGCTCCCTGAAGGACAAGATTCAGGCTTTGATTGACAACAAGATTATTGTGGTAAAGGAGCCCACTCCAAATGTCCACAACAACCCTCTGCCTGACCACAAAGGTGGAGGCGTTCATATGATAGAGATAAAAGATGATTGGGACCCCAAAGGATCGATCAGATTGATCGCTAAAGGTGACTAGCCAATGAAACCGACAGTCACACTTAATCTGATTGTAGTCCAGATCTAGCCCTCTGGAGATGCTGAAGTAAACATGTCCATACCACTTGACTTCGAGGCACGTCCGTCTGTAAAGACGCCAGGACCAATTGAGGTCAAATTTGGGACCCCAGAGGCACCTACGCCATTTGAAGTTGCTGTTTTGCCTTCCAAAGCAAGAGTACCCATTCCAGTGGCAATGTCAGGCATAACATCATCCCATACGAAGACCATCCCCTGGGATTACACAGTCGAGGCAAGGAGAAAAGGAAAAGCCAACACCGGAGAAGCACTTGCGGCACAGGGTATGACAAGAACTGGCAGGGTTTATACTCTAGAACAATTAAGCAAGCCTCTGGACGGCCTATTGAAACTGGACTTGATGACCTCTGGAGGAGGGTACAAGCAAAGGAGTACTCGGTCATTGATCAATTGAACAAGACGCCAGCTCTGATCTCCATCTTAGCTCTGCTTCAAAGCTCTGATGCACATAAGAACGCCTTGTTGAAGATACTGAGTGAGGCATATCTACCCAGCAACATAACTGGAGGAGAAATGGCAAACATGGTAGGGAAAGTATTGTAGGGTTACAAAATCACTTTCCACGAAGATGAGCTGCTACCAGAAGAGCTAAGCCACAATAAGGCATTGCACATCACTGTGCAATACGAGGATTATTTCATCACCAGAATTCTGGTTGACGGAGGGTCCAGGCTCAATATTTGTCCATTGGTAACTCTTAGAACATTTGGAAAGGGCCTGCATGAGATCAAGGATGGAGCCATCAATGTTAAAGCTTTCGATGGATCCCAAAGGTCCACTATTGGGGAGATCAGTTTGTGTCTGCAGATGGGACCGACTTGGTTCGACGTTGAATTTCAAGTGATAGACGTCCCAACGTCTTACAACTTGTTATTGGGACAGACCTGGATTCATGCCGCTGGAGCTGTAGCATCAACCCTACACCAGGCAGTAAAATTTGAGTAGAATTACCAAGAGGTTATCATTCACAACAACGGTAGCAATCCCATACACAGTCGCCAAACCATCCCGACAATCGGAGGAAGAAGGAAAATAGGCGGAGATACCTACCACCATATTGAGCGAGTCAACATCGTGGACAAGGATAAATGGTGGGATAACAAGATTGAAAGCATACTGAATTATTGTGGATACGAACCTGGCAAGGGTCTTGGCAAAAACCTCCAAGGAATTGCCAAACCGATCAAGCTGAAGAAATATGGTACCACTTTTGGTTTAGGATATGAATACACCTGGAAAGAGTTCAATGAATGGTCGCCACCATGGAGCGGTCCCTACTACCCACTGTGATACCTTGCTTGGAGCAGACTTTCCAGCCAACCGATGTCATATATGGGTCAGAGGAAGAGGAAGCGCTAGCGATAATGAGAAATGTATTTTTGGAAGATCACAACATGGATTGTTGTGTCATTTTTTAGGAGGAAGGGGAGGAAGGACCTTACATACAAGTTGTAAGCCGAGGAACACGCCTCAACAATTGGTCCATCAGAACCACCAGATCCCGGAAATCTTCGGGGTAGCAAGGCTGAACAAAGCACCATGCATTATCTTTTACTTTTTGCTAGTTGACTTTCTTTCCGCATTTTTAATTTCAAAATAAGAGCTCCAATGTTCAAAACAATTATGATACTTATCAAATCATTTCATTTTCTTATAAATCTTGCTCTTATTACTTTTTATCGTTTACTTTATTTGCACAACATTACTATTACTTATCTTGATAAACCGATGATTGTGACTCGCAACAAGGCAACGCAACAAGCAGATATAGACTCAGAAGAGGATGATATACCAGAAGAGGTTGTTAAAGAGGTTGAGGATTTTGCGAATAAACCTAAGTCTAACTTGGACGAAACTGAGATTGTCAACTTAGGAGATACAGAGAATGTCAAAGAAAGGCGTATCAGTGTTCATCTATAACCATCAGAAAAGAAAAAGTACACGGAATTTCTAAAGGAATATGAGTACATATTTGCCTGGTCGTATGATGATATGACTGGTCTCAGTACATCTATTGTAGCTCACAAACTGCCAATCGATCCCACATGCCCATCAGTAAAATAGAAGCTCAGAAAGTTCAAACTTAGCATGAGTTTGAAAATCAAGAAAGAAGTCATCGAGCAAGTCAAAGCCAAGGTTCTCAGGGTGGTAGAGTATCCGACATGGTGAGCCAATATTGTGCCAGTACCGAAGAAGGATGGGAAGGTTAGAGTCTATGTCGACTATCAGGATCTCAATCAGACCAGTCCAAAAGATGACTTCCCCTTGCCAAACATACACATTCTAATTGACAACTGCACCAAGCATGAGCTGCATTCGTTCGTTGATTGTTTTGCTGAGTATCATCAGATATGGATGGATGAGGAAGACACGAAGAAAACGGCTTTCATTACTCCATGAGGGATGTATTGTTACAAGATGATGCCATTTGGGTTAAAGAATGCTGGCGCTACCTACATGAGGGCCATGAATACTATTTTCCATGACATGATACACAAAGAGATCGAGGTGTATGTAGATGATGTCATCATCAAATACAAGAAATCCACTGACCACAAGATCTGAGGAAATTCTTCAACAGACTGAGAAAGTACAATCTGAAACTGAATCCCGCAAAATATGCATTCGGGGTTCCAGCCGGGAAGCTACTTGGGTTCATTGTGTGTCACAACCCAAAATCCACTAAGGGTCGTGGTGGCGCCAGACACCGCTGTCAGGCCAGCCAATTAGATTACCGATTTAAAAATCCTTTTTAAATACATCAAATTCCAGAATTTTCCTTCCATTTTCACAAATAAAAAGGGTCTTGCTTCAATTCGAATTAACAATAACAGTTAAATCAAACTTTTCGAAAACCACCCCAGAACCCGGTGTCATAAGTGCATGAGCGACTACTGATAATGAAATAAAATACAACCTCTGTTCGGAATACAATGGACAGAAAATAAATAATCAAAGTGCAGAAAGGAAGTACACTAGCTGCAGGACGCCTCGCAATTTGCAGCTTACCTAGTCCCTGAATCGTCCGTGCTGCTGCGCCCAGTAGGCCGCTAAAATGAAGTATACCTGTGCAACAAAAATACACAGAAGTATAGTATGAGTACGTAATCAACGTGTACTCAGTGAGTGTCCCGCCTAATCCCAAAGGGGTAGAGACGAGATGGCCAATTCCGACACTCACTAGAGGTCAATTATCAATATTTTATAAATGTGAGAATAATCATGGATTTTTATATAATAGTTCAAATTGTGAAGCCCGGAAATCAGGTAAGAACCTTCAACAACAAATCAAGGGCTTCCAAAGTCTATCCTTTATTATCTTATTAGTTCATATAAAGCCACGTAGGGCCAATTCCACAATTACGAATTTCCAAGTAATAAATAAACATGCGCAAATCACGCCGAGGTCGACG
>MU751589.1:0-35635 GCA_026770625.1 Nicotiana glauca
AAATGTGACATCAAAACTATTTTATTTTATGATTTTGGGAGTAATCGTCGTGAGAGCAAAAATCACGTGCTCACAATATTCTCCTTCCATAGGATTTTCAACAAGATGGTTTGCCAATGCTTGTCCTTTAACCGCCTTCTAAGTTACATAGACGATATCGAACTCACTTAACAGTATTTGCCATTTGGCTAATTTTCCTGTTGGTATGGGATTCTGAAAGATGTACTTTAAGGGGTCCATCCTGGATATGAGATACATGGTATATGCATAGAAGCAATGCCTTAATTTTTTAGCCATCCAAGTCAAAGCACAGCAAGTGCGTTCTAACAGAGAATATCATGCTTCGTAGGGTGTGAATTTCTTACTCAAGTAGTATATGACTTGCTCCTTTCTCTCTGTCTTGTCATGTAGTCTCAGAACACATTCGAAGGCTCCATCTAATACAGAAAGATATAGTAGCAAAGGCCATTCAGTTCCAGTGGGACCAAGACTGGTGGTGTGGATAGGTATTCCTTGATTTTGTCGAAATCCCTCTAAAAATCTTCGGTCCAACTCATTTCACCATCTTTCCTCGGCATCTTGAAGATGGGTTCACATATAACTGCGGACTGCGCTATGAAGTAACTGATATAGTTGAGATGTCCTAGGAAGCTCATCACATTCTTCTTGCTTCTTGGTGGCGGTAACTCTTGAATAGCCTTTACATTGGACGGGTCCAACTCGATTCCCCGATGAATGACAATGAATCCCAACAACTTTCCTGCGGGAACCCCGAATGCACATTTTGCGGGGTTCAATTTTAAGTTGTACCTTCTTAACTGATCAAAGAACTTTCTTAAGTATGCTATGTGATATGCGGCCCTCTTGGATTTGATAATGACGTTGTCAACATATACCTCTATTTCTTTGTGGATCATATCGTGGAAGATAGTTGTCATAGCTCTCATGTAAGTATCCACAACGTTCTTTAGACCAAATGGCACCATCTTGTAGTAGTACACCTCTCATGGTGTAATAAAAGTTGTTTTCTCTACATCTTCTTCATCCATCCAAATCTGGTGATAACTCGCGAAGCAATATACAAAGGATTGGAGCCCATGCTTGGCGCAATTATCGATCAGGATATGTATATTTGGCAGTGGGAAGTCATCCTTGGGACTTGCTCTATTTAAATCTTGATAGTCAACACATACTCTGACTTTCCCATCTTTGTTCGGAACTGGTACAATGTTGGCTAACCAGCTTGGGCATTCAACCGCCCTGAGAACTTTGGCTTTGATCTACTTAGTAACTTCCTCTTTGATTTTCAGGCTCATATCTAGTTTGAATTTTCTGAGTTTCTGCTTCACTGCAGACACATTGGATCGGTAGGCAACTTGTGAGCTACTATGGATGTGCTCAGACTGGTCATGTAATCATATGACCCTGCGAATATGTCCTCATATTCCTTTAAGAAACGGACGTACTCCTCTTTCCCTGGCGGTGATAAGTAAATACTTATGCGAGTCTCCTTGATGGTTTTGGCGTCTCCCAAATTTACTATTTCAGTTTCTTCCAGGTTGGACTTAGGCTTATTATTAAAGTTCTCAACTTCTTTGACAACCTCCTCAGGTATTTTATCTTCTTCCTGTGAGTCACTATCTTTATATTGCGTTGTCTCATCACATGTCACAGTCAGTAGTTCATCACGAAAAGTAATAATAACGTCGTAGAAAGAAAAATATGGAAGATAATAATGAATAATTAACAGTAATGCATTGATTAAAACTAAAAGCATCCAAAACAAGTACGGCTCGATGAATCGAGCAATTATTTTAAAATAAGTGAGTCTTTAAAAAAAATTACTGAAAATATCTTAAATGTCTAGCATGGCTATAGAAATAAAATTAGGTTGATTGCCAAGCTACTCAGGATCTCGGTAGGCCCGGGATGGTGTGGCAGTCCAGTCCCTAAGAACAACTCCCTTCTCTACAGTCTGAATGGTGAGGCCTTCTTCCTCCTTCTCATCAATTATTGCACTGTAATCCATGTCATCAACCTCTAAGAACAGATTTCTCAGCCCATCTAACACTTCTTCTTCTCCACTTCCCCATATTATATCAGCCGAGTGAAAAGCCTGACCCAGATGTAGCACCGATTTCTCGAGAGGGTAATATGGTCCACACCATGGAGGAAACCAATCATCATACTCATGTCATGTATACTGGTATCCGAGCTTGAAGGTAGTACTGTGACGTTTTAGCTATATTGGTTTGGTAATACCTTGGAGATTCTTCCCAAGCCCTTTGTTGGTTTCATACCCAGATCATGCCAGTATGCTTTCTATCTTGCTACTCTACCATTTGTCTTTCTCAATGGCATTGACATATTCGATGTGATGATATGTTTCCCATCCTAGCCTTCTTCGGTTCCCGATAATCGGTATGGTTTAACTGGTGTAAATGGGGTTTCTCCCATCTCCGTGAATGATCACCTCCTGAGTGTTCCATTCAAACTTTACGGCCTGGTGTAGTGTGGAAGCCACAGCCCAGCGGCATGTATCCAAGGTCGGCCCAACAGAAGATTGCATGAAGTTGTTTTGTCAAGCACTTGGAATTTAACATCGAACCGAGTTGGACCCATCTTCAGGCAAAGATTAATTTCCCTAATCGTGGCCCTTTGAGACCAATCAAAGGCTTTCACATTCATACTTCCTGTCCATATTTCATGGAAAACTTTTCCCAATCTTTAAGAGTATCCAAAGGAAAAATATTAAGGCTTGAACCTCCATCGATCAGGATTCTGGCAATGAATTTGTCTTCGAATTGTACCGTGATATGCAATGCTCGATTATGGTTCAACCCTTCAGGCGGTAGTTCATCCTCGTGGAAGGTTATCTTATGATTTTCCAGCACCTGCCCTACCATGTTGGCCATTTCTACGCAGGTGATATTGTTGGGCACATAAGCTTCACTCAATAGCTTCATCAAAGCATTCTTGTGCGCTTCTAAATTTTACAATAGTGATAAGATGGATATCTGAGCAGGAGTTTTGTTCAAATGATCAATGATGGAGTATTCCCTCGCATGTACCTTCCTCCAAAGATCATCCGGCCCTATTTCAATGACAGACTGCTTGGTAGTGGCCTCCTTACTTGATCCTCTCAAGTGTTAAGGTGTATAGATCCTTCTAAACCTGGTCGTTCTTTGTGCAAAATTAGATTCTTCCATCTTTGCCTTTCCCTTTCGCCTAGATTCGGCAATGTAATCCTAGGGTATTTCTTTTGAATAGAAACGAGGTATGGTTGATATTGTCACTGTGAAAGGTGTGGCCGCTTCTGCTTCAAATGGAATAGGTGTGGCTATAGGTGGAGCTAACTCTACCTCAAATTTAACCGATGTGACTACCTCAACCTCGACTGGCGACTGCGTCAGTACTATAATAGAAGTGAGTGTGACTGCAGGTTTAAATTCATCGCCTTCTCAAATAAGCCCAATTGACCCATCAGGATCCCATTATTCGTCTATCTCTATCACATGTATTTCACCGCCCCTATGATCTAGGAGAGGATTATTGCGGACATTGGGTGCAGCTTCTTTTTCCAGTATGACCTTGTTGTCAATCAGTGTCTGGATTTTATATTTCAATGTTTGGCACTCATCGATGGTGTGCCCCTTCATACTGGAGTGATATGCATAGGTTTTGTTTGGGTTGACCCATTGAAATAGGTTCTCTACTGCCACAACATGAATAGAAGTGACGTAACCAGCAACTTTCAACCTTTCATATAACTGGTCGATAGGTTTAGAAATAACGGTGTATTGTATGGGTGGTTTGTGGTCAAAATTGGGTCATGATCTTGGGTAATTTTGACGAGTTGGAGGTGACTGGAAATGAGATGGTTGGGAATTATAGGTATGATATATGGCTGGTTGGGAATATCTAGGAGATTAGGGTTGATATGTACGTGGAGGTGTTAGGTACGTGGGTGGAGGTGTTTGGTATGTGAGTGGAGATGCTTGGTATGTGAGTGGAGATTTTGGGCCTTGGGCCACCATTACTGCCCCTACGTCCTTCTTCTTTTATATACCGCCTAATTGTGATGCCTTGTTCGTGGCCTGTAATGCCTCAAAGTTGGTTACCATCCCGTTTTTGATGCCTTTTTCGATTATTTCACCAAGTTTGATGATATCAGAGAACTTGTGGTTTTCAATGACCATCAACCTTTCATAGTATTGTGGATCTTGTGCTCTGACGAAGAATTTGTTCATTTGTTCTTCTTTTAGTGCTGTTCTAACCTTGGCCACTTATGACATACAACGAGTAGCATACTCGCGGAAAGTCTCGGTGGGCTTCTTCTTGAGGTTTTAAATGTTGAAAACATCTGGTGCATTTTCTGTGTTGACCTGAATCGGTCCATGAAATCAGATGCCATACTCACCCAGTTGGACCATTTCTTAGGATCGTGGTTGATGTACCAGGACAAAGCATCTCCCGTAAGACTCCTCATAAAAAGCTTCATCCGGATCTTTTCGTCCTTTTTGACCTCGAAAAGTTTGTCATAGTAGGTCCTTAGATAAACCTTAGGATCACCTATACATTCAAACATCTCGAACTTGGGAGGTTTTTAACCCTCCGGCAGTTCTACATCCGGCTGTATGCATAGGCCTTCATAATTCAAACCATCTATCCCTTTGCCTCCTTCGACACCCTGAACCCGACTTATCAATTTCTTGAGTTCTTCAGCCATGTTTTTGATAAACAGGTCCTTCTCATCGGATTCTGGTGTATAGGAGGTTGGTTGAGTAGATTGAGGTATGATTTCCATATATATAGGGTTGTTTTGGTGAGTGCCAGGAACCTGGGTGTAGTGGTGGTCACTGGTTCAGTTTTGAGGATCGGGAATGGTTTATGGTGTGTTCTAGGGAGAGTGATAGGTAGCGGTTGGTAGGTATTGGAGTGGTTAATTATGGTGTTATGGTGGGGTTGGTATCGGTAAGGGATTGAGATTCTAAGGTGGAGTTGCATATTGATACGGTGCGAGAGGGTTTTGTAGATGCTGGTGTGGTATATTTTGGGGAGGTGTTGGGTTTTTGGTGTTTTGTTGAGTGACATCGAGGACATTCAGGGTGAGGGATAGGTTTGCTAAGTTGTGTACCTGCTCAAATTTTCCTTGTAGCTCCAGTATCTTTTGTTCCAATCGTAAAACCATATAATTTGGTGTCGGAGTACTCCGACCGTCTGAAGTTTCTGCAGTTTCCGCAATTTTCTTTCGAATACCACTTAAGTCGTCCATTTTAGCCTTCCCTATGCTCTTTGTATTACTTGGAGGAGGAAGAGGTGGAGGGCCTCTAGATCTGGTGTGATACGATGATGATGTCAGTATGTGCGAACCAACCTTAGGGGATGGGAATAAAGAATAATAAAGAAAAATAAAAGGTAATCAAGTCAGTAAGGGTTCTAAAATGTTTGCAGTATTTAAACACATATTGCAGGAATGTAAATTCGTGTCCTAATTTGGGAGCCTCGTTGTACCCGAGGTAGGCCTAGAAACAAATAGATTTGGAGAAATTTAGTGCCAATAATTACCTCATTTCATTAATTTAAAAATAAACGACCCAAAACGATACTAAATAATGTTACTAATGGCACTTGGCCTTATTACATTTAAAAGAAAAGCAAGTAAATCTAATCTACTTGGTCCCAGAACGACCTTCTCCAGACCGGATGCTATTGTCGATCAATTCTCCCAGCTCGCACAGGTTCAACAATAAGAATGCCGTTGCCAAATGCCCTCCTTCGTTTCCCTCAATGTTCTGGCAGTCGATGACTCTCTTTCTTATCTTCCCTTCCAATTCCATCAAACTGTACTCCAGGTATTCCAGCCTTTCACTGGATTTAACATCCCTCTATTTCCACTCATTAATCATTTCCATACCGGTCTTATGTTGCTATATATGCTCAGCCTCAGATTCTCGAACCCTTTTGCGCATCTTGTTATACTTCACCTCTGTTTCGGCAAATTCGTGTATGACCTTGTTCCCTAGACCAACCCTTAGCTCGAAGATTCCTGATAGATTATCATCCAACCATGAGGGGTAAAAGTATGAGTGACCCGCATGATACCGGTCCGGCTCGATGATATCCTTTTCCACGATAATCTTCAAAGTCCATATAAGTTATGCCTCATTCTTATATGGGATGGAGTCACCCTGGAAATCAGCTATAAAATGACCCATCTTAGAGACTCGTGGTATGACCTATCTCCTGCTCTCCTGTCTCATAACCCTGAGTGGAGCATAAGGGTATATGCCCCTTAACCAAATCAATACCAAGTATGGGACGTCTCTGGATCTGATGATGAACTCATCGGTAGGGAACCACTCGAACATCCACTGAACCTGGTCCTTAGTTAACTTGTTGAAGAACTGCACCCATCCTACAACATCCTTAGGTTTAGCAAACATATCCAGAATGTAAGTCATTCTCTTAGGGTGATGGAAAGCTATGTGGTCATTCCATGGCCTTCATGGAAACTCCTGACGGTATTTACCCCTTTGGAGATGCTCTAACAACCAAACTTGAAACAGAAAATTGCAACTCTCAAAGAATCCGAACCCCTTCTAACAGCGTTCCAAGGCCCGATACATATCTGCAACGATCATAGGTACAATGGTATATGTCTGCCCCTCGATCACGTCTACCAAAGTTTTGGCCACCATGGCCAGACTGGTATAGATGCTATCCCCTTGGATCGGGAATACCAACATGCCCAAGAAACACAAAATGAACATGAAGACCCTATGATGAACCCAACCCAAGGGTGTGATTGAGAACTCATCATCAAAAATACAGTAAGAGCTATTGTGAACATATCTTTCATAGAGGAAGTTGAAAGGTATGTAGGAGTTTTTCAGGCACTCTAAGTCATCATTTTTCTTCAGCCCTATCATCTTAAGAAATACTCTAGCGGTGTGATTTTTAGGTGCTAATAAACTAGGGCTATCCATGGAAACCCAACAAATCCTCCTATTTTTCTAGAAGAGGAGTCATTTCTATGTCCCTAAAGCAGAATACGACCCTTTCTTTGTCCCAATAGTGCCAGCCTCGATCAATATTTTGTTTGACTGAAGATCCAATAGAGAAGGCAAATTCCCTAAGACTCATTTCACATGATTTTTGTCACTTGAGGGAAGATCCCTCCACCAATCTAGCAAAGTGAAGGTATTCTACCGACCATACCGAATCCGGGGACTTGGTGCCTTATTTTTTGCAAAACAAAAGGTGAGGCCCTTTTCCCCTCCAGGTTGGTCTATTTATACAACAACGATTAGCATATTGGCACTTATTTCTCCAAAATTAATGCACATAATCGTGGTTGCGTCCGTTGGGATTATAGATTACCCGATGGACTTTTGGACGAGGCTTGTCTTAAAGGGTTATTATGCGGATAATATATTAATCCGACTAGGTTTGACCATGATGCATGCACAACTAATTAGAGTAAGGTTGCATTAAAGTCTAGACTGGGACCCTCAAGCGGACAACTTGAAGGGGAAAGGCACGAAACCGTCGAATGCACCGCTGATCGACTAGTTTTACCGCAAATACATCTTTCCAAATTTAAGGGGTGATATATAGGAAGAGCGCAAACACTCATCAAGTGTTGCTATAATATTGATTACGCACGAGTGGAATATGATGTTGAGCATGATTTATGCAATAATAAATAGCATGTTGTCAAGTATTTGCACATTAAAAATTTGATAAATGCGGTATTTAAATAATTGAAAGACAGTTACGAAAAAGAAAATAGAGAGACAAGTCAGTTTCAGGAAAAAAAGGAAATCGTGGATGCTTGAAAATAAGCAGTTAAGTCCAAATAAGGGGAAGGGTACATGGGATAAAAGCATGCTTAAGACTAATTCACAAAAATAAGTTCGTTATGGTAAGAGCCTAAAATATCCCCAGCAGAGTTGCCATGCTGTCGCGTCCCCCTTTTTTCTTGCGGAGTCCGGGTTTCGACATTCATTGGGAACAACTCGTTTCCTTTTAGGAATTGGGTATTTGAAGAGTCTCCACCTAAAGGATTAAGGTGCATTAGGGCACCTATAGAAATTAACTCATGTAACTAGTTTACATTACCATAGATTAGGGTAAGGGCTCAAAATAACCTTGAGGGGAGGGTGTTAGGCACCCCTCGCGGTCCACAGCAGTGGGTCTCGACCGAACTTAGTTATGTGAATTAGTCATTTAACAGGTAAGTAGTCTAAGCACACATTTGCAAATAAAGAAAGTTTAGGCAATCTAAGCCCACATACATAAATTAAAGAAGTTTAGACAATATAAGCACACATACATAAATTAAGGAAGTTTGAACAGTTTGAGCACACATATTAAAGAAATTTAGACAGTCTAAGCACACATATGTAAATTAAGGAAGGGAAGTCCTAAGTTAATTAGCCTATAGGATCACATCTATACAATACCCAGTAAGCCTGCCTCAAATAGAGGGGTTACATGTGGTATTAGCGAACAGGTATCATATCCTCTTACTATCCATTACCCTCCCATAAGTGGTTATATAAGCGAGTTTAATTAATGAACTCTAAGCGTTCTTTACCCATACCTTCCTTGTGGTCCCGCCGGTGTTTAGGACCTCTATACTTAGGCTGTTCTGGACACTCCTAAGTATTTAAAAGGCAAAATCTAAGCGACAACAAAGAACATATAGGACTATCAAATAGTGAAACAGTTAAGGGGGCTCATATTTACCTCCACACATGAACACATTAGTATCACGTCTTAAACACATATTTTAGGTAATTTCAGAGAAGTCCTAGAACATGTTATCTAAATGAGCATCACAAACACAGAATATGCAACTTAAGGCGAAGTGACAGAATCCTAATTAGTTTGCCTACGGATTTTAGAGCATGTTAAACCTCGACAATTTTACAAAAAAGCAGAGTATAATTTTCACAGTTTTTAGGCCATTAATTACCTAAAGCTTGCCTAAGCATGGGTTGTGTGCGATCATAATTCTGAGAACTAATTGAAACAACTTGTATTTATCCAATCTTATAGGCATGTTGGTCTAGGCGATTAATGTTACAAAGGATTTCATGCATGTTTATACTAGGACATGATATCTATGTTGGACTATTTTAAAACCCTTTTATTCATTTAAGCGATGTAGATACGATTTAGAGCAAATGCAAACAGATTTCTAAGGCAAGATTTTTAATACATAGAGAGAGATGGTCCTTTATTAAGCAGGATTACAGTAGTAGTTTAATGACAGGATTCCCGTGCGATAACAACTTATGCAGAATCAGAGGAAAAAGAAGTGATGAACATGTTTTCTAATATGCAAAGGTAATAAACGTGAGCACCCAAAGGCAGGATTTCTAATGCAAATAACATAGACCTATGACATGTTTTTGATGCAAGTAACATAACATATAGACCTAAAGCACGATTTCTATTATAATATAAACTCAAAGCAGGATTTCTACTGCAAATCCACGTATATATATATATATATATATATACATATATATATATACCTAAGAGCATGATTTCTATTGCAAATCAACATATGTATAAACCTAAGTCATGATATCTACTACAAATCAACATATATATAAACATAAGTCATGATATCTACTGCAAATCAACATATATATAAACCTAAAGCATGATATCTACCCGGTTTCCCACAAAAAATCATATCAAACCCTCCCCTTTTTACTAATTACCCAGTATCTGTTTACAAAGGATGTTATTACAGACCATGATAAAATGAATTACATAAATAAATGAAACTATACTATAGGGAGCCTAAATCAGGCCTAAAGTAAACCTGGGAATCCCATGCCTTCAACACAGTCTCAGAAGCAAAAGATCTCACAGCCAATAGTATGTCTTGGTGTGTCAGAGTTCCCTAAGGACCTAAAGGATACCGGGCAGTGCTCACACCAAGGCCTTTCTCAAACTGAGGATTGGTTATGTGCAGTGTGGAAGGGCCAACCCTGGTGCGCTAGAGTTCAGAAGGACCTCAAAGATCCCTAAGCAGTACACACACCAGAGGGGCAGAACCTAATAGTCTAAGAATAAAGTGAGAGTGCTTGACATAGTTTTGAAAGACTTGGTAAAATAGTGCAGAGACAATTTTAGAGAAAAGATATCAGAAATGGAAAACAGTTTTAAGAAGATGCTAGGAGTGACACCAGTTTTGAGAAGACTACTAAGAGTAGAAGAACAATTTTTGAAATCATTTCTGAGGAAAGCAATTTAGCCAACGATCAATTAGTCATAGAATAATCAGTTCACAGACACTTAACCAACAAATTACAAATAAGGGTGTAAGGAATTGGGAACATATAGAGTTGGAACCATATAAACAGGGAAACATTTGAGACAACAAATGCACAGAACAACTAGGAGTTCAACTCATTCATGGTAATAGACAGTTAAAGCATAGAGAAAGAATGTAATAGAATCATGTTGAAAACAAGGGTGTGTTGGGCAGAATTGGATGTACAATTAGAGCCAATTGAAAGCATTAGGAGACTAAGTAACTAACATGGTCAACCAGTTAAGGGGGGGGGTAAGCAGGGACTAAGTAAACATGCTAGACAAGTATCAAATAACCAAGTGAAGTTTAGACATGCTGATTACATATTGAACAAGAGAATGCAAAATTTAGACATGCTTAATAAAATAGAAAACATGGAAACAAATAGGATACATAGCCAATTGAACCAGTGCAGGAATTGAATACATGGAATTGAGTTTCAAAATTTAACTTTGAGACTTACCAGTTAAAGAAGAAAGTGCAGAGTGCAAAACAGGTGTAGTTCCAATGTCTAGCCCTGACTTTAAGCCAACTATACCAATAATTATTGTGAGCACGTAATTTTTTCCCTATATAAATTATTCCCATAAATTCAAACAAAATAAAATTTTCCCATTGTTTGCAATTTCGTGGATTTTTGTAGCAATTTTATTAATTATTTGCATTTGTCTGTGCACGTTTATTTTATTTAATTCATAAAAATACAAAAATACATTGTATTTGCATTTAGGATTTAATTTTGCATTTTAAATTAATTAATAATTTAGTTGTGTTACAAAAATAACTCATTATTGCATTTAGCTTCGAATTTTATAGTTTTCTTTTAATTTGGTAATTAATTAGTTATGGTAAGTATTATTTTGAGTAATTAATCTAATTTGGTAGGATAATTTGGTTTAGGAATTAATTTAAATTTTAATTTTGAAAAGAAAAGAATTTTTGAAAATGAAAATTGAAAAAAGAAAAGAAATGAATTTTAAAAAAGTCAGATTTTGGGCTAGTTCATTTAAATTCTCCCAGGCCCAACCCATTTGCCTATATTAGCCGTCCAAACCCGTCTCATCTGGCCCAAACCCAGCCAATACCAGGTCCAACCCCACTTTCCAACCAAACGACACCGTTTCGGAATCCTTCATCTCAACTGTTGATCTCTTTCAATCCAATGGCCAGGAACTGAAGCTCCATATGTATATAATTGTCCGAAAAGCCCCCACCCCCCTCAGACCCTCTAACCTTGAACCCTAGAGAGACCGTCGCCCTCAGATACTCACCCTCATCTCCGGTGGCAGCGACGCCATAAACCGCTCCAATCTACCCAAAAATAACACCCCCAGAACCCTCTCACCCTCCTCTTGCCAAATCTCAACACAGTTTCTCTCGAATCCCCCTCAATCTCTTCGAATCTCGAATCAAAGTTCGAAACCCTAAAAACCCAAATCGCTCTACCTTTGATTATGTGGCATGCATGACCACAACATCCAAATTTTCAAGATTTTCGAGTTTAATTTGGCATAGAGCAGTGTTGGTCGTTTGTTCTTAACAAAGAACAAGCGATTAATACTGATTGTGTTAAATCAAGGACTCCAGCGTTGGCATCGAGTTTAGTCGGTAAGCTTTCCTTATTCTTTTCTTTTTGTCCATTTTTGTTAGTTCACTTCCTATTCCTCTTCTTTTCTTCTCATTTTTCTTGAAGTAGACTGAAATTCAAGCATGATTCTATACTTAGGTTTTTTTTATTTTTTTCCTTAGATTAATTTTTGTGTGCGCTTTGTAATTCAGTTTTCTTTCCGAGGTTTAAAATTCTATTCTCTGATTTTGTTAATGACATGCTTGAACCTCTAATTTTGCTCTTTGTTTTAGTTTCATAAGCTCAATTTAATTAGGTCGTTTCGATTTGGGAACCTAATTCATTCTATGCTTGTTTATGTAATTAATCAGTCATGTAATTAAATTTTAGTTTTCAAATAAGTGTTTTTGGTAAAATCACAGAACCTAGTTTGGATCAGTTGTTGTTTGGGCTTTGGAACAATTCTGATCCATGGGCAAGAGAAGGCCGTTCATTTGGGTTATGTGGTAGGCTGGGGTAAAAACAGGGGTATTTAAGGGTAGTCTAGGAAATTTAGGGTAGGGAATCTATTATAACTAATTTAGGAAGCTTCCTAGAAGGAGGGTTAAGGGCAACTCTGAAAAACTGATTTTAAATTAAGGGCACAATATCAAAAATGAGAATTTGAAAGGGATTTAAGGGCAATAAACTAACTCACTTTCTGCTGCCCTAAAAGCTCCTTATAAAAGGACTGTTTCTTCATGCACAAGGCCGATTTTTAGGGATTAAAAAATACGAAAAAGCAAAACGGCTAAGAGAAGTTATTCTGAAAACACATTGAGATTTCTGCATCTTTTGGGGTGGGAATTAGTTCTGATTTTGCTCACTAATCATGAGTTTCAACTGGAATTTAAAAGCTTCAAAGAACTCTTATTTTATCTGGGTGAAAAAATGGTTTAAAGAGCTGAAATTGCTGGATTTTTGGAAGCTGTTTGATTCAGTTTTACTGCTGATCTCTGCTGCTATACTTGTTGGCTTGGTTTTGCTTTAAGTTGATTCTCAAAACTCTTGTTTGTCTTTGCTGCAACCAGGTACACATTCGACTTCAAATGGCATCTTGAAATAGGGATGAACAAGCTGATGATACCATATTTTATGGCAGTGTATGTTAAATTATTTGGTTCTGTGTTCATGTAGTCATGTTGTGTGGTTGAGTGTTCATTAACTTATTATTAAAGCATTTGTAAAGCGGATGAGTAATTTGGTCTAGTATGGCTTGAGTTATGGGCTAATAAGAATGTTTTTAGATACATTTGGCCAACATGTGAGTTTGTGTTCAAAAGTTAGACATGTGAGTTTCATTAATTAACTTGAGGTTTTTTACCTCTTCTAGATGTTAGTTTAGGTGTTTTGAACGAATTCAGTGCATGATATTGTATTTGATAGCTGATTCAAATGGCTGTAATATTCTACTGAAGCCGCTGAGTGTGTTAGTTTAAATATTGATAATGTAGTAGTTCTGATTTTAAGATGCAGAAAATTGGTTGTGCCATGTTGAAATACAAAAAGTCCCCTATTTGGTTTAGGTAAAATCAGCCAGTGATTGCCTTCTTTCAAGGTTTAGAGTCAGGCAGTTCCAAGTCCTTTGTTAATGCATGAAATCTATCTAAAAATTTAAATTGTTTTCTTTTTGCTTGAAATTCGAATTGGTGGCCTTAAATGATGAAACACCCTGCACACGAGATGTTAATAATCAGTTGTTCAAATTCTGAATCTTTATAACAATGTAGTTTACCTTTAACTGTTAATGCTTAAATCACTGAACTGGGCTATTAGCATTAGCCTAGTTGTGCCAAATTTCCTTTGGACAGGTAGATCCTAGTTATGGGCTTCGTGATAGGTCCCAGTTGTGTCATCTTGTTTGTTAGCGTAATGGGCCGTTGGTCATTGGGCTCACATCCCACCTAGGCTCTTTCAGTAACTCAACTTGGTTTCATGAAATGGTTATTAACATTGAGTTTAAACCTTTGCCATAATGATTGGAAATTCTTTAGTCCTTTAATCAGTCAACTAGGTTATTTAATTAATCGAGGCGTGCCATTAGCGAATTTTTCGTGGCCCTCACAAACTTGAAAGTGCATAGTTGCTTTAGGAGCATAATTTTAAATTAACTCCCTTAAACTCGGGTGTGCATTTCATGTGACCCAAATCCAAATCTCACAACGTTATATAAAATGTGTCATGGACCGCGGGTGCATTTCATGTGGCGTGGTTCAAGACATGTTTAAATAACGTTGAATCTGCCTAGAAATAATTAAAACGGTTAATAAGTTAAAATATATCATAGGTTAAAACATGTTTTTAAAATCAGATAATAGGCCAATAATAACACTTGAGCAATCGTTCTAAAACCACGGAACCCGGGAATGCCTAACACCTTCTCCCAGGTTAACAAAATTCCTTACTTGGATTTCTGTGTTCCCGGACTATAAAATAGAGTCAATCTTTTCTCGATTCGGAATTTAAAATCGGTGACTTAGGACACCATAAATTATATCAAGTAGCGACTCTGATTTTAATATAAATAATCATGTTTCGATTGTCACTTAAAATTGGAAAAAGCTCCCTTATATCCCTTCCGGGGTGTAAAACAAAAAAGAGGTGTGATAGCTCTGGCGACTCTGTTGGGGATAAGAACCCAGAATCTCTGGTTCTGTGTTCAAGAATTCGAGCTTAGAATAAATGTTATATTTGGCTTTATTTATTATCTAGTTTTATTCACATGTTTGGGCCTAATGTGCTAAATGTTGCTTTTTACCGCTTTGATATTAGTGAACTGTATATAAACTGTTACGAATACCTCCTCTCTCTGAGTCTTCTAAATCATTTGAGAAGGTTGCACTCCTTATAGCTTCTCTCTGTTAGAGTCATATCCCAAATTTAGAACGAGGTTCGGACAAGTTGCAAAGTCGGTGAAGCTTTTTTATTCCCGGTACGCTGCCCCCCTTCGGCTCGAGGTGTCCGCTCGGGTAAGCCAGGTCTAGAACAATACACCCAGGTTTTAAACCTAGTATAACAAAGCCTCGTGTCGGATCCCTAGTAGGAACGCTTGTTAGCATCACGTGCATTTTGACTTTGGGGACTCAACACAGGGGTTGGGTCCGTCTAGGACAGGTGCACCTGAAATCAAAAGACCATCCTGATGCATTTTGCTTGCTACTTGTGCATTTATTTGATTTGGACTGCATGTTGACCGGCTTCTAGAATAAGGGAAGATTGAGAAAACCCAAGTTGAGGTGAGAGAGAGGAAATTACCTGCCTGTGAAAAACCTAGTATCCAAAATACCCCAAAACTCTATCGAAATTTTCAGAAAAAATAAAAGGCTATTTCAAAAGTTGGTGTTTTCTGTTGCGTCAAAATTGGCCGAGCTACACAAGTTTGATTCTCACCGAATATGGGATACATAGGGAACCCTCATCAGGTCCAAATACTTTTGCAAAAAATAACCCAAAAATATGAAGTGTCACTGTTTGGTCATAACTAAATTAGGTGGCGCCATTCTTGTCCAAAATAGCCAAAAGTGCCCCAAAAGGCGCCGGAAGGCTGTTTTTGCAGGAATAGCCACATATGGTCCTTTTTCAAAAGTTTTTGTTGATTAACAAAAACAACCCTAAAATTATTTTTTATTATTATCTTGAGGTGCTGAAGGGTTGTATCTACAAGAATGTTTTGTTCCAAATTTTGTGAAATGGGTATTTTTTTGAGTCAAAGTAAATCACAGTCTTTTAATCAATCACCTTAAATAATGTGCAGGATGAGCACAATTAAAAATGAACCTTTCACAGTCCACGAGATCCCTTTAGAACTACATATGTGGTGGCATGATTTGGGAGAGGTCAGCAGAAAAATTGTGACAAAAGCTTTGGGTGGTCTTGTTGGGCTTCTGAAGATCAAGCCGAGGAAGGATATAATTGAGGCTTTGATACCCTTTTGGGACCCAATACATAATGTGTTCCATTTTATTAATTTTGAGCTAACTCCTACGCTTGAGGAAATAGCGGGCTACGATGGTTTTAATGGGAATCTTAGAAATCAATACCCGGTGCCACCTAGAACAGTAACCCCTCATAAGTTTCTGGACCTGTTAAGCATCATTCGGGAAGTTCAAGATGGAAATTTTGCCAAAGGATTCTGTTCATTCTATTTCTTGTACCGACGATACAGGAATCCCTACGGTTTTGAGATGCCAGATACCGGTCTTACTCACTCGGGGAACAAAGATAAGTGGGAAACTCGGTGAGGGTTAGCTTTTATACTGGCATTCCTGGGTGTTTTGATTTGTCCAAGAAAAGATTGAAACATAGAGTTGGGGCTTATGGGGAGCTGATTTCATGAACAAAAAGGCAAATGGCACCATTGTACCGATGATCTTGGTGGAGATCTACTGAGCTGTAACCGTCTGCCAAGAAGGTGGAAGGTTTTTTGAAGGATGCAATATCCTTTTACAACTCTGGATGGAGGACCACCTTTGCCACTGTCCGAGGTATATGAACTGTGGCATGACCGGTCTTGAATGCATTGAAAAACATGAACAACGAGTGAAGGGTTATGAGTTCCCAGATGGTACGGAGGCATGGTATGCACACTTGAGCTCCCTGACTACAAACAAGATTGAATGGACATTCGATTGGATCTCGGTCAGTGAAGTCATTTATATGTTGGACGAGGTGTGTTTCCTTCTATTGATGGATCTCCAGAGCATTCAGCCTTATGCCCCGCACAGAGTTCTATGTCAGTTAGGCAGGTACCAGACCATCCCACACGATGAGGATTTGAGTCGACAGTTCATTGAATTGGAACCAAAAGCTGCTTTCCCAGAAGAAAGGGTGCGTCGAATTTGGCATCAATGTAGGTTCTTAGAGCCAAAGACTCAGGTACGAGATCTATCCAGAGGCAAGTTGGATCCTAGTTACACTACTTGGTACGGTAAAAGATCTCGAGTCCATCAAGAGCCTAAACGGCCCGCAAAAAGGCCACATGTCCAACAGTTTACTGATGGAGCGCGGGAGCAATGGGATTGGTTGGCCAAAGAAAAAAAGTATAGGGCTACCATAAGTAAGCTGGAAAAGCAAGTCAAGGATCTTCAATTTGACAATGGTTTGCAAGCCACCGCGGATGGGGGCGAGAACAAAAAGCTAGCCAAAGAGAATGACGCCCTTCGAGCCCAAATTTAGGAAATGAAAATAGCAGTCGAAAACCCCGCTAGAAGTGAAAAAGATGAAAAGCTTATAGATAACCTTAGGCGGAAGGTGGGTGAGTATGGTTTTGATCTTAACAAGGCAGATGTGAACTAGCAAGGGCTCGAACAAAATTGGCTAAGAATGCGGAGGAACGAGCATGCTTGGTTAAATAGTTAAAAGAGAAATATGACAATGAGGTCGTGGGTTTGAAGAAAAAGATCACCGTCCTTGAGAACAAAATGACCAAGCAGTTAAAAGATTTCAAAGAAGAAAGAGAACACTGTTATGCAGCGATATCACAATTAGAAAAAGATCTGCAACAACTTCAAGAACAAAATCATACAGCTGAACAAATTTTGGAAGCTACGGGCGTTTGTTGCAAGAGAGGGGCATCATAAGGGAAAGGGTCAGAAGGATTGTTGACTACATCAAAATGAAATATAGTGACTGTGAAGACATTACTAGAACCACCTTCTTTGCTGCGGTAATGACCTTTGCCTGCCAGATAATGAGTGACTTAGAGTATCTTCAAGGGGATCTCGCGCACGGGGGTGTTCATTCAATTTATCGATTCGATTTTGACCCTTATCGATAATTACTTATAGATTATCGATTTTTACATATGCTTATCATTATCTTTTCAATAAGGTTTCGATTTTTTCAATTTCGATTTATCGATTTTGGGGGATTATCGATTCGGTTATCGATTACACCAATAAAAAAATTTGAGGGATTCCACGGAAAGCATATCGCTATAAATGCGCCTAACTAATATGGACAAAAAGAAGCTAAAATAAGATGATCACCATTTATAACATAAAAATTGTGTCAACAAGCACATACAACAAAACTAAAGTAAGGGATCAAATGTATGCCACCAACACTCTAACGGTATTAAAAAAATAAAACAAAATACATCATCACGGTTAATTCTGTTTTCCATTAATTTGAACTTCATTCATTTGATCTTTAAATATGATCATTCCTTAAATGTGATAGAGGAAATAATAGGGTAAGGGACTTAGGGTAAAGGAAAGGGTATAGATTAGGGAAAATGATATTGTATAGCCTCTTTCAAAATAGTAGCGGAATATATATGCATTCTGTATATTATATTAATCTACACAAATAGGTAATTACTCATTTTACAAGTGTCTACAGTTTAGGGGTGTGCATTCGATTTATCGATTCGATTTTGACCCTTTTCGATAATTACTTATCTATTATCGATTTGTACATATACTTATCGTTATCGTTTCAATAAGGTTTCGATTTTTTTGATTTAGATTTCGATTTCGATAATAAATAATTGATTCGATTTATCGATAAACTGATTCGAATGCACACCCCTACTCGCGCATAGGCCCGTGGCGAGACCGACTGATGTCCCACGGGCCCCTGGAACAATTTAGGCATTGATGTATTCATGATTTTTATTCGAGTCTGTATTCTTGCTTTCTTTGTTGGAGTCTGTTAGTCTGTTTTCGAGTCTGTATTTTTATCTTTCTATTGGAGTCTGTTAGTCCCCTCTTTTTCGAGTCTGCTAGTTTTTATGATTAAATTATGTAGGATGATCTGTTGTAATCAAAATGCTTTATTTTATGAAAACTTTGAAAAAACCCAAATGTTTTTATTTATTTTTACATTTTCCCCAGAACTACGCTTGGTCTGATTCAAGCGGCGTCATGATACATAGGCAATGCCCATGGGATTCGATCATAACCAGAAAAGAAAAGAAAAAAAAATGAGGAAAAGAAAAAGAAAAGAAAGAAAAAAGTGAGAGAGAGAGAGAGAAAACAAGAAACTATGGGAAGGAAACAATGGCAAGACAAGAGAGAAAATAAGAAAGTAAAGAACAACGAAAAATCAAGCAAAGAAAGGTAGGAGTGAAAAGAAAAAGAGAAGTGGCAAAATGAAAATTAGGGAAAGCCAGGATGACGCAAGCAACCGATCAAATGCATAATAGAAATGGTTAACTGCTTAGGTGCATTGCATCCCCAACGTGCGGTTGCATATCTGTTAAGCCCTGATCACTAACAAGTTTGTTATTGTCATCAAGTCCAGCCAGGTGGTTAATTTGTTTGGCGTTCTGGCAACTCACCCATACAACACCAGGTCCAAAGACAAGTTGATCATGACTGGCCAAGAATTGGATGCAAGTGTTATTGATCCGTCAAGAGAGGGGGAGGAGTCTGATGTTAATATGAAAGAGGAGTTGTATAAACTGAAACAACAGATGGCAGAGATGTATCAAGCCTGGATAAAAGGGCATCTACCACCATCCTACCCTGCCAACCCTGCTTTCGTCTCGTCGTTGGCTCGATCCCAAGAACCTCCTACTGTTGATTCATCTCCAGCCTTTCCCATTTACTACCACTACCATGGCACCACTTCCCAAACACTACAAGTTCCACCATCCAAACCAGTTCCATACCCTCCTCCACCAGCCACCCCTATTTTTGTGGCACCACCACCCGCTACACTCCACCGATCCTCCAGTGAGCCTCTATTCCAGACCCAAGATAACCAATACTATCCCCCGAAACCTACTTTCAAGGCCCCAGAATCTTACTCCTACACTCCTTGTTTCGGCCTCCCTGTTGAGACTGATAAACCACCTAAAAATCTGGAATAGGAGGAAATGTTCAGGAAGGTTAAAAGCCTGGAACAGTCATTCAGAAACATGCAGGGATTGGGAGGCCAGGTGAGCGTGGCCTACAAAGATTTGTGTCTATTTCTCGATGTTCAGTTGGCAGTGGGATTTGAGATGCCAAAGTTTGATTTGTATGATGGGCACGGAGACCTGGTGGCGCACTTAAGAGGATTCTGTAGTAAAATAAGAGAAGACGGTGGGAAAGAAGAGTTTTTGATGGCATACTTTAGTCTGATTCTGAGCAGCAGAACGTTGGAGTGGTACACTCGTCAGGATCACGGCAGATGGTATACATGGGATGATTTGGCCCAAGCATTTGCTTGTCACTTCCAATACAACCTCGAGATTATTCTAGATCATTTGTATCTGGCTAAGATTGAGAAAAAGCCTAGTGAAAGTTTGAGGGAGTACGGTTTTCGTTGGAGAGAACAAGCGGCAGGGGTTGACCCTCCAATGAAAGAGAGCGAAATGGTGGATTATTTTCTGCAGGCCCTGGAGCCCAGTTACTACGGCCATCTGGTATCGGCCATAGGCAAGTCCTTCAATGAGGTAGTGAAGATGGGCGGCATGGTAGAAGAAGGGATTAAATCAAATAAGATCATGAGTCTCGGCAATTAAGGCAACTACCCAAGCCATTCAGAACGGTACTGGTGGTGTGATTGGAAAGAAAAAGAAAGAAGATGTGGCAACAGTTGATTCAGTATCATGGTTTCGACCCAGGGGCCCATCACACCAAACTTACCCTCAAACCCCATATAATCCACCCCAGCATTACTTCCCATCACCGGACCCTCATTTTTCTATCCAACATGCCCAAACATATACTCAACCTCCTGCCCACACACAATGGCATGCACCAACCCCACAAAACACCTACCCAGCTCCACAAAATGCTTACCCACCCCACGAGCCTACTGAAACCCTGCCGTCCCTGGTTTCCGTAACAATCAAGCATTTAAAAATGAGAGATTGCAGCGGAAGAAAACCTTCACCCCATTGGGGGGATCCTATACTAGTTTGTTCCACAGATTGAGGCAGATGGATGTGCTAAGGCCAATTGAGTCAAAATTGCCAAACCCTTCTCCAAAGAATCTTGATTACTTTGTGAGCTATGAATATTGTTCGGGTACTCTGGGGCATGATACGGAGAAGTGTTGGCACTTGAGAAATGCTATCCAAGAGCTCATTGACACAAACGGATCAAAGTCCAAGCTCTAGAGGCACCTAACATTAACCAGAATCCATTACCAACCCATGAGGAGAAAAACATGATCGAGATAGTCCACAAGGGAGGGGAGTCCAAGAAGCCCTCACAATCCATTATGATGATTCGGTCCAACAAGGCCAAGCCAGCCAAAAAACTAATGTTTGAAGGATCAGTGAACAAGTTAAACATGACAAGTGGTGAGCCACCTGTGGTAGTCAAGAAAGGATCCCCAAAGGATGCTGAAGTAAAGAAAGATAAGTCAAAAGTGGTTGTGTCACGGTTAGCTAACAAGCCCATCATAATTGTAGAGGGTGCCCATACGGACCCTGTCATCATCAAGCCTGTAACTCAGTTACCAGTAATCAGCACCAAGGCTATCCCATGGAATTATGAATGGGTAATAGTGACCTATAGGGAAGGAAGTGAAAGAAGAAGTCAATGAAGCCCAAGGACTAACTCGTTCGGAGAGATGTTTTCGCCCCAGAAGATTTAAGGAAAGCTAAGGCATCCAAAGACAACGCAGTTCTAGTAAAGAAAGTAGTTACTGAGGAAGAAGCAGAAGAATTTTTGAGAAAAATGAAAGTGCAAGATTACTCTATTGTGCAGCAGCTGAGATAGACACCCGCCCAGATTTCATTGTTGTCATTGCTGATTCATTCAGACGAGCATTGTCGGGCCCTGATGAAAATCCTGAACGAAGCTTTTGTCCCCGACAAAATTTCAGTAAACCATTTGGAAAAGATTGCCAACAAAATATTTGAGGTGAACAGGGTCACTTTCTCTGACGATGAGTTGCCTGTGGAAGGTACTGAACACAACAGGGCTCTCTACCTGGTGGTTAAATTTGAAGACTCTATGGTCACCAGGGTTCTAGTTGACAATGGCTCCAGTGCGAACATTTTCCCTCTCTCTACTCTGAACAAACTGAAAGCTGATGATGAGAGGATTCACAAGAACAACATATGCGTCCGAGGTTTTGACGGCGAAGGAAAGACTCGGTGGGTGATATAGTACTTGAATTGACAATAGGACCAGTGGAATTCACCATGGAGTTCCAAGTCCTGGATGTAGACGTCTCCTAAAATTTGCTACTAGGTCGGCCTTGGATACATGCCGCCAAAGCAGTCCCGTCCACTTTGCACCAGATGGTCAAGTTTAAGTGGGATAGACATGAAATCGTCGTGCATGGCGAATAAAGTGTGTATGCTCACGGTGATTCCTCTGTCCCATTTATTGAGGCCAAAGATGACAAGGGTCCATGGGTCTACCAAGTTTTTGAAACAGTGTCAGTCAAGAAGGTTCCAGAAGGGAAATATGTTCTGACTCCAAAGATGGCCTCCGAAGCCGTCATGGTGGCCTCTAAGATGTTGAAAAATGTTTTTGTGCTAGGGAAAGGTTTGGGTTCATCTCTAAAGGGTATCATACAGCCAGTGTCCCTCCCTAAAAATTTGGGTACGTTCAGTCTTGGATTCAAACCTACAGTGGCAAATATGAAAAGGGCTAAAAGGTTGAAACGGAGAGCGTGGGCACTTCCAAAGCCTATTCCCCATCTTTCCAAGTCATTTGTCAAGCCCGGTGCCAGGAAACGCCCAGTGACAACAGTTCCAAGTTCTGTGGTTGACATTGATGAAGAGTTAATTGAAAGGTTCCAGAGGTTGTTCGATGATGTGAACATGGTGGAAGTTGGAGAAGGTTCTAGCAGAGCAGATGTGCAGTTTGTTGGGCCAAATGCAAAGGTTAACAATTGGAAGGCTACTCCTCACCCTACCTAGAAGGAGTTTTGGTAGTTTGCTTTGATTTTCTTTCAGTTTATCTGGATTATTCCAGTGTTGTAATTTAGATTCTATGTTCTGTCCATTTAGATGTATAAACCTTTTTATATCTTATTTTCAGTGAAATGAAATTTTCCTTTTCCATCATCCCTGATAGTTTTATTTTTGTTTTTTTATATTTTCTGTACAGTTCTTTTTATGCTGGTTTCAATGACAATGACGTGCATGAGGAATCTTTAGCCCAGTCTTAAAAGTCAATCTAATAATGAAATAATAATTCAAGAAATAGAGTGTGATGATGAATCAGAATATGATGAGGATGAGGCTTTTGAAGAGATTATTAAGGAATTAAATTATTTGAAGAAAACCCAAGCCTAACCTGAATGATACGAAAGCAATCAATTTAGGGGACCTAGATAATGTCAGAGAAACTAAGATAACTGTCCATCTTGAGCCACAGATCAGGGAAGAAATAATCAAAGCACTGTTTGAATATAAAGATATTTTTGCATGGTCATATGACGACATGCCGGGTCTAAGCAGTGACTTGGTGGTTCACAAATTGCCCATTGACCTGACATTCCCTCCCATCCAGCAGAAGTTGAGAATGTTCAAAATCGGCATGAGTGTGAAGATTAAGGAAGAAATCACTAAGCAGTTGGACGCAAAGGTCATTCGAGTCACACGGTATCCCAATTAGTTGGATAATGTTGTACCAGTGCCAAAGAAGGATGGAAAGACCAAAGTGTGTGTTAATTACCGCGATCTCAACAAAGCAAGTCCAAAGGATAACTTCCCGCTGCCAAATATCTACATTTTGATCGATAACTGTGCCAAGCATGAGATTGGATCTTTTGTGGATTGCTATGTAGGGTATCATTAGATTTTAATGGATGAGGAAGATGCGGAAAAGACGGCATTCATCACGCTATGGGGAAATTATTGCTACCAGGTAATGCCATTCGGTTTGAAAAATGTTGGGGCAACCTACATGAGGGCAATGACTATTTTGTTCCATGACATGATACATAAGGAGATTGAGGTTTAAGTGGATGATGTGATCATAAAGTCAAAGCAGCAGGCCGAGCACGTCGAAGATTTGAGGAAATTTTTCCAGAGGCTTCGCATGTACAATCTTAAGCTTAACCCCGCCAAATGTGCATTTGGTGTTCCATTCAGAAAACTATTAGGATTCATAGTCAGCCCTCGAGGCATTGAGTTGGACCCGTCAAAGATCAAAGCTATCCAAGAATTGCCACCTCCAAGGAACAAGACTGAGGTTATGAGTCTGTTAGGGAGGCTGAACTACATCAGCAGGTTTATTGCTTGGCTCACGACAACTTGTGAGCCAATCTTCAAGCTGCTAAAGAAGGATGATGCGATCAAGTGGACTGACGAGTGTCAAGAAGCATTTGATAAGATAAAGGGTTACTTATCAAAACCACCTGTGTTGGTCCCACCGGAACCAGGGAAACCTTTGATTCTTTACTTGACAGTCCAGGATAATTCATTTGGTTGTGTGTTGGGTCAGCATGACATCACTGGCAGGAAGGAGCAAGCCATCTACTATCTCAACAAGAAGTTCACATCTTATGAGGTTAAGTACACTCACCTTTAAAGTACATGTTGCGCCCTAACTTGGGTAGCACAGAAGTTGAAGCATTATTTGTCATGTTACACTACTTACCTCATTTCTCGCTTGGATCCGTTAAAGTATATTTTTTAGAAGCCTATGCCCACAGGGAGACTTGCGAAGTGGCAGATTTTGCTCACGGAGTTTGACATTATCTATGTGACTTGGACCGCAATGAAAGCCCAACACTAGCTGATCATTTGGCCGAGAACCCGGTCGATGAAGAATATGAACTATTGAGAACTTATTTTCCCGATGAAGAGGTGATGCATATTGACAAGCTGGAGTAGACTGAAAAACCAGGTTGGAAACATTTCTTTGATGGGGCTGCTGATATGAAAGGAGTCGGAATATGGGTTATGCTTATTTCTGAAACAAGGCATCACTACCCTGTTACGGCTCAACTTCATTTTTATTGTACCAACAATATGGCTGAGTACGAGGCATGCATTTTGGGTTTGAGGTTAGCTGTAGACATGGGTGTCCAGGAAGTCTTGGTCTTGGGAGACTCGGACCTTCTAGTGCACCAGATTCAAGGAGAATGGGAACCACGGGATTTAAAGCTCATACCGTACCGATAATGTTTGCATGATATTTGTCAACGGTTTCGATCAGTAGAGTTCAGGCATATTCCAAGGATCCATAATGAGGTTGTCGATGCTTTGGCTACCTTGGCATCAATGTTGCACCATCCGGACAAAGCTTATGTAGATCCTCTGCATATTCAAGTCTGCGATCAGCATGCTTACTGTACCGTGGTGTAAGAAGAACTTGATGGTGAGCTGTGGTTCCACGACATCGGGGAGTATATCAGAATGGGGGTATATCTGGTACAAGCCACGAGGGATCAAAAGAGAACAATTCGACGATTGGCGGGTGGATTTTTCTTCAGTAGAGGGGTTTTGTATAAAAGAACTCCAGATCTTGGATTGTTAAGATGCATAGATGCTAGATAGGCCATGACCATCATGACCGAAGTGCATTCCAGAGTCTGCATACCGCATATGAGTGGGTATGTTCTAGCGAAGGAAACTCTCCGAGCAGGTTATTATTGGCTCACCATGGAGTGAGATTGTATCAGTTTTGTGCGCAAGTGCCATCAATGCCAAGTACACGGAGATTTGATTCATTCTCTGACATCCGAATTGTACACAATGTCTGCACCATGGCATTTTGTTGCTTGGGGAATGGATGTCATTAGACCAATTGAGCCAGCAGCATCCAATGGGTACAGGTTCATTCTGGTAACCATTGATTATTTCACCAAGTGGGTTGAAGCTAAAACTTTCAAGTCTGTGACCAAGAAAGCAGTGGTTGATTTTGTTCACTCAAATATCATTTGTCGGTTCGGGATCCCAAAGGTGATCATCATAGATAATGGTGCTAATCTCAACAGCCATTTGATGAAAGAGGTATGTCAACAGTTTAAGATTACGCATCGCAATTCCACCCCATATCGTCCCAAGGCAAATGGAGCGGTCAAGGCAGCCAACAAGAACATAAGAAGATACTTCAGAAAATGGTAGAAGGTTCCAGGCAATGGCATGAAAAGTTGCCCTTTGCCTTGGTGGGTTATCGCACTACTGTCTGCACTTTAGTAGGTGCAACTCCTTATTTGTTGGTATATGGCACTGAAGCAGTGATACCCGCAGAAGTGGAAATCTCATCCCTCCAGATTATTGATGAGGCCGAAATTGATGATGATGTGTGGGTCAAAACCCGTTTGGAGCAGTTGAGTTTGATTGATGAGAAACGATTAGCAGCAGTGTGTCATGGTCAGCTGTATCAAAAGAGAATGGCAAGAGCGTACAACAAGAAGATGCATCCCCGGAAGTCTGAAGTGGGTGAACAAGTATTGAAACGCATCCTTCCGCACCAGGCCGAAGCAAAAAAGCAAGTTAGCCCCAAATTGGCAGAGGCCGTTCATTATAACAAGAGTGTTATCCAATGGTGCTTTGTATTTGACAGATATAGAAGGTAAATGTGTAGACATGGCTATTAACTCTGATGCAGTCAAGAGATATTATGTATGATTTCTTTTGGTTTAAATTGTATTTGTTTCTACTTGGCATGTTTTGAAGATTGGAATGACGGAGGCATTTTGTTCTGCTATCTAAACACTTTACCCATTATTACCCCCCTTTGAACCTTATTTATTTCCTTTACCCCTCTTTTGGAATCAGTAGCAAAATTCGAAAACACGAGCGCAAAAGATAAGCAAAAGAAAAGAGAGAAAAAGAGAAAGAAAAGAATGAAAAAAGTGAAACAAAAAGAAAGAATAAAGGTGGAAAAAAAAGAGAAAAAAAAAGAGAGAAAGAAAAATAAAAGAGAAAAATCACAACAACAAAGTAATCCCTATGTCATGAGCTATGTTCGACCTAATTCCTTTTAAGGATACGTAGGCAGCCTCACAGTTCGGTCCCATCAAAATAAAAATTCAAAAGTCCCCAAGCAAAGAAACTGGAGCGGAAGTTGTGGTGGTTGTAAGAAATCTGATTCCAAAAGTTGTAATTTTAAACCCATTTAATTTGTTTTGAGGCTTTTTGATATCCTTTCTTTCTAACCCTATCCAAAAGCCCACATTACGATCCAAAGAAAGACCTTCCGATCAGTCTTCGAGAGATGCCGAGTCAAAAAAGTAGAAGTGATTCATATCAGGGGCAACACTCCGGTCTATGCAGGAAAAATAAAAAATGAGAGAGTCTTATTGGTCCAAACCTTCACGGGCACCGTAAGGCAACGAAAGCTGAGAGAAATCAAAAATGAGAGAGTCTTACTGGTGAAAACCCTCACGGGCACTATAAGGCGACAGTGAGTTGAGAGATGAACAAATGAGAGAGGTTTTTTGGTAAAAACCCTTCAGGGCACCGCAGGCCGAACAAGGTCAGTGATTGGGCAAAGAAATTGGGTTATGGAGATCTTGGGGCAAATAACGACAACTAAAAGTTGATTGGTTGGATAGACTGGGCTAATTAATCCGAAATGCATGTCATGATCATTGGTACCAGCTTCTCCACTCAAATAAGTCTCTTTTCTTTTTCCCAGTCAAGCAGTCATCCAATTTTGGATTTTTCTTCCTTATTCCTAACTCTCAAAGTCATTGCATTTCATTTTTTTTTTCAATGTCATTTTTGTTTAAGAAAATAAGAAAGGATTTCAAAGCTCTCTGCCAACTTCCAAAATTGCACAAAGCACAATGCGTCCAGAGCGTACCAAAGATGGTATGATGTAAAGTGGGACATAAAGTGTCAGTGAAAGTTCTATCGGTGGAATGGTCCAGTAATCTCGTGGGAGATGCAGAGGTTCAGATAGAGGGGTTAGAAATGTAAAACAACGGTTGGGTATAGAGCACTTGGGTCATCCAGGGTCCTGCAGTTGAGGTTCAGTCAGAAAGTCAAACAATTCTTGGCCAGTTCAAGGCAGCCAGTCAAAGCAAAGCACGATGAGGGAAAATCCACCTTCAGCAAGAATGCCACAAACTAACCACCACATTTTAAAACTGACAAGATTTTTCTTTGATTTGAAATAGGGGCAGAAAATTTTATTTGTTTCGGAGAAACCCTCCGTAAGGAAAAAACCAGTACCCGACAGGTTTGACCGTAAATTCTTAGGACCCTCCTGGATAATGGGACTTAGTTAAAATTCAATACATTCATGAGTAACAAGATCTAGCATAAGTCTTACCCCAAAGAAATGTAAGTTGGTCTCGAAATTTTCAGAACCCTCCTGAATAATGGGACCTAGCTTTAAGAATTCCATTAGATAACAAGATTTAGCGTAAGTTCTGCTGTAAAGAAGTATAATTTAGGCTTAAAGTTGTCACCCTTAAGAAAAGACTTGATTTTTATTTTCAGGACCCTCCTGCATGATGGGATGTAGTTTTAAAACTTTCTTATATAACAAGACTTGGCGGAAGTCATACCTTTAGAAGAGATAATTTAGCTTTGAAACTGCCATTTAACTAGGAGTTTTCAGGACCCTCCTAGATAATGGGATTTAGCTTTCAAATTCTTATATATATTTGGTAACATGATTTAATTAACACTCACAGATGCGCCCATCTACCAAACTAGGCAGAAAATTCACTTTGTTTTGTTTATTTTGTTGAAAGCAGACACCCACCTGGAGAGCAAGGGAGAACAACACAAGTTTTAAGGATAGAAAGCAGTTAAAGGTCAATAAATAAGGCACCCATTTGGGGAAACAAGGAAAGATAGTTCAAAGGAAAAGAAGTCACAAGGAAAAACAAGTCGAATTTCGAGGGAAAACAAGTCAAGTCTCAAGGGAATACAGTTAAAGTTAAGCAACCAGGTGCCCACCTAGAGAGCAAGGGAATATAGTTAAAGTTTTGGCAATCAGGAGCCCACTTGAAAAACGAAGGGAAGAAGTTTAAGTGTTGGTAATCAGGAGCCCACCTGAAGAACGAAGGGAAGCAATTTAAGTGTTGGTAATCAGGAGCCCACCTGAAGAACGAAGGGAAGCAGTTTAAATGTTGGTAATCAGGAGCCTACCTAAAGAACGAAGGGAAGCAGTTTAAGTGTTGGTAATTAGGAGCCCACCTGAAGAACGAAGGGAAGCAGCCATTTAAGTGTTGGTAATCAGGTGCCCGCCTGAAGGACGAAGGGAAGCAGTTCAAGTGTCGGTAATTAGGAGCCCACCTGGAGAACGAAGGGAAGCATGCAATGTTCGAAGAAAGACGATTCAAGTTCAGAAATCAGGCAACCACCTGGAGAAAAGGGAAAGCATCTCAGATTAAAATTCAAGTCGGCAACAAAGGAATTTCACCTGGAGAGTACGAGTCAACAGAGCAACAGGAACTGCAAGATCAAGTTTGAAGATGTAGATAGGATTCTTGTAATGCATAGATCATAGTTAGTCTAGCTTCTTTTATTTTGTCATGGTGTAATAAGGAGTTCAGTGAGCAATAGCAGCAACAGCAAAAGTGAAAACACATCTTCGTGGTAGTCCCAGCTACCGAAACTTCCCGAGCTACACTGACCTGATTCCTTTATAGCCAATAATATGTAGGCAACCTCGGAATCAGGGTGCGGTCAAATCTTTCAAAAATGCTTCCCACAGATTATTCAGGTGGTGGATATAACTCGAGATATTAAGTCGGTTCACCGCCAGGATCGAGATGAGAGGGAGGCCAAGAGGCCTCGAGGTTCTGGAAGTTTCAGTGGCGCTCCTTCGAGGGGCCAGTTCCAGCAGGGTCGGGGTCGTTCTTTCAGGCCCACTCAGTCGGCCCATTCCGAGTATCGTGGAGCATCTTCAGGTCGTGGTTATCATGGTTCTCAGCAGAGTCAGCCTACACTCAGCGCTCTTCCAACATACAGTTCATCTCGAGCTCTATCTGTTCAAGGTTCTTCTAGGCCGAGTGCGTCAGCCAGTCACTCCGGTGCGAGGGGTTCCCTTCAGTCCCATTCTCCAGCACCTGGGAGTTATTATAAGTGTGGAGAGTTTGGGCATATGTGGAGGTAGTGTCCTTGTCGTGCTGCTAGCTCATCTCAGCAAAGGGGTCAGCCATCGTCTTTTGGTCCAGTTTCTTCAGCACCCGCCCCACCAGCTAACGGTAAGGGTCAGGAAACCAGGGGTCGCCCCAGAGGCACAGGTCGATCGGGCGGTAGTCAGGCTCTCTTTTATGCTCTTCAGGGCAGGACAGATGCCATTGCTTCAGATGTCGTAATTACAAGTATTATTTTTGTCTACCAGAGGGATGCCTCAGTCTTATTTGATCCTGATTCCACTTATTCTTATGTGTCCTCATATTTTGCTCATCATTTGGGTACGACCCGAGTGTGTCTTGCTTTACCTGTTTATGTATCTACCCCGATGGGTGATACTATTATTATAGACCATGTGTATCGGTCGTGTTTGGTAACTATTGGGCATCTAGAGACCCGAGTTGATCTATTGCTATTAAGCATGGTAGATTTTGATGTTATTTTGGTCATGGACTGGTTATCTCCGAGTCATGCTATTCTGGATTGTCATGCTAAGACAGTCACTTCGGCTATACCGGGTGTACCGAGGATCGAGTGGCGTGGGGTGACTGACTATGTTCCTAGTAGGGTGATTTCATTCCTAAAGGCCCAGCGTATGGTTGGGAAGGGTTGTCTTTCATATTTGGCATTCGTGAGGGATGTGGGAGCCGAGACTCCTAGCATTGATTCTGTCCCAGTTGTGAGGGAGTTTCCCGATGTTTTTCCTACAAACTTACCGGGCATGCCACTAGATAGGGACATTGATTTTGGTATTGACCTGGTGTCGGGCACTCAGTCCATTTCCATTCCTCCGTATCGTATGGCACCAACAGAGTTGAAAGAATTGAAGGATCAGCTTCAGAAACTCCTAGATAAGGGGTTCATTTGGCCTAGTGTGTCACCGTGAGGTGCACCGGTTCTATTTGTGAAGAAGAAGGATGGAACCATGAGAATGTGCATTGACTACAGGAAATTGAACAAAGTAGCAGTGAAGAACAAGTATCCCCTACCTCGCATTGATGATTTATTTGACCAGCTTCAGGGAGCGAGGGTGTTCTCCAATATTGATCTCCGTTTGGGCTATCACCAGTTGAAGATCAGGGATTCAGATATTATGAAGATTGCTTTCAGGACTAGATATGGGCACTATGAGTTTCTTATTATGTCCTTTGGGTTGACTAATGCCCCAACAGCATTCATGCATTTGATGAACAATGTATTTCGGCCGTATCTGGATTCATTCATTATTGTTTTTATTGATGATATTCTGGTGTACTCGCGTAGTCAGGAGGAGCACGTACAGCATTTGCGAGTTGTATTGCAGAGATTGAGGGAGGAGAAGCTTTATGCAATGTTCTACAAGTGCGAGTTTTGGCTCAGCTCAGTAGCTCTCTTGGGGCACGTGGTGTCCAGCGAGGGTATTCAGTTTGACCCGAAGAAGATAGAGGCGGTGCAGAGTTGGCCTAGACCGACCTCAACCACAAAGATGCGTAGTTTCCTTGGGTTGGCAGGTTATTATCGCCGGTTTCTTCAGGGATTTTCCTTTATTGCATCGCCCTTGACCAAGTTGACTCAGAAGGGTGCTCCATTTTTATGGTCGGACGAGTGCGAGGAGAGCTTTTAGAATCTCAAGATAGCCTTGACCACGACTCCAATATTGGTTTTACCCTCGGCCGCAGGTTCTTATACTGTGTATTGTGATGCTTCGAGAGTTGGGATCGGATGTGTATTGATGCAGGAGGGTAGAGTTATTGCTTATGCTTCTCGTCAGCTGAAGCCCCACGAGAAAAACTACCATGTACATGATTTGGAGTTGGTTGCTATAGTTCATGCTTTGAAGATTTGGAGGCAGTACTTGTATGGTATATCTTGTGAGGTATTCACCGATCATCGTAATCTTCAGCATTTGTTCAAGCAGGACCTTAATTTGAGGCAGCGAAAGTGGCTAGAGTTGCTTAAGGACTATGATATTACCATTCTGTATCACCCAGGAAAAGCCAATGTAGTGGCCGATGCTTTGAGCCGAAAGGCAGTTAGTATGGGGAGCTTGACATACATTCCAATTGGGGAGAGGCTCTTTTCAATTAACGTTCAGGCTTTGGCCAATCGGTTGGTGAGACTAGATATTTCGAAGCCCAGTCGGGTGTTGGCTTGTGCGGTTTCTCGGTCTTCCTTATATGATCGCATCAAAGAGCGCCAGTATGATGACCCTTATTTTCTTGTCCTTAAGGATAGGGTCCAGCATGATGATGCTAGACACGTGACCATTGGTGAGGATGGTGTGTTACTGATACAGGGCCGGATTTGTGTGCAATGTGGATGGGCTTTAGGAGTTGATATTGGAGGAGGCCCACAACTCACGATATTGCATTCATCCGGGTGCCGCGAAGATGTATCAGGATTTGTGGCAGCATTATTGGTGGAGGAGGATGAAGAAGGATATTATAGGATTTGTGGCTCGGTGTCTCAACTGTCAACAGGTAAAATATGAGCATCAGAGGCCGAGTGGTGTACTTCAGCGGATGATTATTCCCGAGTGGAAGTGGGAGAGGATTACCGTGGATTTTGTGAGTGGTCTCCCTCGTACTTTGAAGAGGTTCGATTCGATTTGGGTGATTGTGGACAGGCTAACCAAGTCCGTGCACTTTATTCCAGTATGTTCTACCTATTCTTCGGAGTGGCTAGCAGGGATCTTTATTCGGGAGATTATTCAATTGCATGGTGTTCCAATGTCTATTATCTCATAAAGAGGTACTCAGTTCACTTCTCAGTTCTGAAGGACATTTCAGCGAGAGTTGGGTACACAAGTAGAGTTCAGCACAACATTTCATCCTCAGACGGACGGACAGTCCGAGCGTACTATTCAGATATTGGAGGACATGTTGCGTGCCTGTGTTATTAATTTTGGGGGTTCTTGGGATGAGTTTTTTCCGCTTGCCGAGTTTGCCTACAACAACAGTTATCAGTCGAGCATTCAGATGGCTCAGTAAGAGGCGTTGTATGAAAGGAGGTGTAGATCTCTGGTAGCATAGTTCGAGCCTGGCGAGGCTAGGTTATTGGGGACAGATATGGTTCAGGATGCCTTAGAGAAGGTGAAGCTAATTCAGGAGAGGCTTCGTACAGCACAGTCGCGTCAGAAGAGTTATGTGGACCTGAAGGTTCGGGATGTGTCATATATGGTGGGTGAGAAGGTCTTGCGGAAGGTTTCGCCCATGAAGGGTGTTATGCGGTTTGGGAAGAAAGGGAAGTTGAGTACGCGATTTATTGGACCTTTTGAGGTACTTAGGAGGATTGGGGAGGTGGCTTATGAGCTTGCCTTGCCACCCAGATTGTCGGGCGTGCATCCGGTATTTCATGTATCTATGCTCCGGAAGTATGTTGGGGACCCGTCTCATGTACTAGATTTTAGCACTGTTCAGTTGGATGATGATTTGACCTATGATGCGGAGCCAGTGGCTATTTTGGGTCGTCAGGTTCGAAAGTTGAGATCAAAGGATATAGCTTCAGTAAAGGTGCAGTGGAGAGGTCGGCTCATGGAAGAGGCTACTTGGGAGGCCGAGCGGGAGATACAGAGTAGATATCCTTACCTGTTTGAGGCTCCAGTTATATTTCTTGACCCGCTCGAGGACGAGCGTTTGTTTTAGTTGGGGAGGATGTGATGACCCGGCCCGTCGTCACATGAGTTACCGCCCCTTTTTCCTCATTTTCTGCTTCCTTATGTTTCATTATAGGAGTCTTGGGTGAATGAGTCGATTTGGATTGGTTTTAGATGGAAATGAGACATTTAGTCTCTTAAAGGAAGGCTTGTTTTGGAAAAGTCAACCGGATGTTGACTATTGAGTTAGAGGGTTCGGATGTGGTTTCCGGTGATTCGATTAGCTTTGGGGGATGATTTGTGACTTAGGAGTGTGATCGGAATTGATTTTGGAGGTCCGTGTAGAATTAGGCTTGAATTGGCAAAGTTAGTATTTTGGTGAATTCCGGTTGATAGGTGAGATTTTGATCCGAGGGTCGGAATGGGATTCAGAAAGTTGTTGTAGCTTCGTTAGGTGATTTTGGATGTGTGTGCAAAATTTCAGATCATTCGGAGGTGTTTTGATCGGGTTTTTTATCAAAGATGTAATTCGGAAGTTTTAGAAGAACTTAGGCTTGAATTCGATGTAATTTGATGGTTTTGGTGTTGTTTGTGGTGTTTTGATGATTGGAGCAAATTTGATTAATGTTTTAGGATGGGTTGGCACTTTTGGTTGAGGTCCCGGGGGCCTCGGGGTGATTTCGGATGGCCATTGGGATGATTTTTGGACTTGGTGAAAAATTGAAGTCTGCTGGTATCTGGTATTTCCGCATCCGCGAAAAAGGGGCCGCAGATGCGGTCCTCAGATGCGAAGTCATGGGGCGTAGGTGCGAGCATGAGTCGATTGGAGAATTTTCGCAGAAGCGAGGGGTTTCCGCATGTGCGGTTTTAGCAGATGCGGTTATTGACCGCAGAAGCGGTCCGCGTTTATGAGGGGTTTTCCGTAGAAGCGGAAAGTGGAGCGCAGGTGTGGAGACTGCAGGAGCGGGATGTTTACCGCAAAAACGGTCCTTGGCCTATTGAAGATCCGCAGAAGCGGAGTCGCAACCGCAGAAGCGGAAGTCGCATGTGCGGTAAAGTAACTGCAGATGCGGAAACGACTGTTCAGATAAGGGGTTTTAAAGCTCATTTTGTTCCGCGAGCTTAAGTTTATTTCCTACATTGTTGATCGACCTTGAGAGCTATTGGACGGGAATTGAAGGGGATTTTGACTAGGTGTGATTGGAGGTGAGTTCCTTGACCTTAATATATGATTTAATGATAGAATTAACATGAAAATTACTGGAAATTCATCAAAAGAGAGTAAAGCTAGGGCTTGGAAATTTGGTATTTCAAAGTGGAATTTGTATAAGGCCCCGAAAATATTTTCGAGCAATTTAAGATTTCGTCGTGCCAAGGTAGGCTAAATTATTTTATTTTGTGTGCAAATAAGGATTTATGATATTATGGATATCAATTGGATATGGTAATAAGTGTATAAGTCTTATTATAAGTGATTTGGGGTCTAAGGAGAGGCCTAAGTCTAATCCAAGTTGGAAAATTGCATATTAGACGAAATCTGTAAATGAGTGCGCACAATACCTTATTTTGAAACAATCATATCTCCAGTTATATAAGGATTTGTGTGATACACAACCTACCAAATTAAAGCCCTGTGAGTCTAGTTTCCAACGCAACAAACCGTTCGTCATTTGGAGGTGTATACAGAAAGTTATGACCATTTTACTTGACAGATGTCAGTAGCGCGAAGAGCGCGCGAAGTCGCGCATTTTTCGGAGTATTCTGCCTCCGACACACGAAGTCCCGCACGAATAGACTTTTAATACCCCAAGACCGGGTCTAGAGGGTTCCCAAGCCATTTTTGGAGCAAGGGTTTGCTCTCTCAAGGGGATTTCGTCCCAAACTTCATTACTATGATCCAAGGTAAGATTGTTGGAGTATTTTGAGTTGATTACTACTCTTAAACACATATATTAACAAGGATTAATCTGGAAAATCCATAGAATTTCACTCAAATCCTTAATTTATCAAGAACACCACAAGTGGGGATTCTCAAGATTCTTACTACAAGAGGTATGTCTATCATCTCTAGCTACTCTATGGTGATTATTTATGTATGATATATACATTAGAACTCTTGGGATGATGATTGAAAGCCATTAGTGCCTAACCTAGGTTGTGTTGGTT
>MU751589.1:36694-52006 GCA_026770625.1 Nicotiana glauca
GTTGTAGTATCATTAAGGGGCGAATTTGAGGTATGTATGGCTAAAACCCGTCTTTTAGAAATTGAGTTTCCATGGTGCCCGCGTTTACGTTGTAAGTTCAAAATATAGTTGATGCAGTACTCGTTTTGTTATGTTAAGCGAATGGTTGTTGTGAAAATATATGTGGTAGGTACTTCTTCATGTGTTTAATATATTATTCTTGGTAAATGAGGTTAGGTGAAGAAAGTGAACTATGTGCTAAAATGCCTAGACTTCAGGCCAAGTTTAAATTGAGATTTTGATGCCAAATTGTGTGAGAAAACTCGTTATGGTTGATCCTTCGAATTGTTCTTATATGTACCAAATGTATTTGATTGATTGTGTCTAGTTGTTGGTAATGTACAAAGATGTTTGGAATTGAAGTAAGTAACTGTGTAAATGTGGTAAGATTGAACTTTGGATTCCTACTGTGATTGGTACTTTACATTAATTAGTGTTGTAACCCTATAATTGTAAAATATGCATTCCAATATGATCAAGGTGCTATTGTTGATAACTTAAAAATGGTGCAAGGAATATGAATCATGTATTGAAATGCTAAGACCTTAAATTGAGATTGAGTTGCATATCTTATGCCAAACTATGTAAAATCTTCTATGTGTAGAAATGTTTAAAGTAATCAAATGAATTTGGGAAATAGAGTGTGGCTAATGTGCCGAGAACTTGAACTATAATTGTATATTGTCATGAATGGAAAAGAAGGATTCAAGAATAATTGGTGTAGTTGTTTGCTTTGCCTTTGATGTATTTTTATTACGGGTTGGTGCATCTCCTCTATTGATTTGGAGGAATCCGTTGTGTTTAAAGTTTCATTGTCAATAAACTTGAGGTGTATAGTTTCGGAGATATTGTATATGCCGAGGATTCATGTTTCCTCTCATGTGTACTTGAAATCTTGAATTAAATGGCTAGTTGTTGAAATTGATATTGACGTGAAATATGTGGAACTGATGTGAAATGTGGGAAATAAGAGATTGAGTTATGAAATGAGGCCTAGTGCCAAGCATGTTGTAATGATTGTGGCCCATGTGCCGATTAATTGATATGTGGAACCTATGGACTATGAAACGCATAGGTGTATAATATAATATGTGGAACCTATGGACGGGATATGAAATGCATAGGTGTATAATATAATATGCGAACCCTATGGACGGGCTATGAAATGCATAGGTGGATAATATGATATGTTAACCCTATGGACGGACTATGAAATGCATAGGTGTATAATATAATATGTGAACCCTATGGATGGGCTATGAAACGCATAGGTGGATAATAAGATATGTTAACCCTATGGACGGACTATGAAATGCATAGGTGTATAATATAATATGTGAACCCTATGGACGGGCTATGAAACGCATAGGTGGATAATATGATATGTTAACCCTATGGACGGGCTATGAAATGCATAGGTGTATAATATGATAGGTGAGCCCTTTTATTTGGTAATGTGGTGATTGTTTAAAGCTTTGGTTAAACCCTTATGAATTCGTTATCCTTGCATGATAGTTCTTTCTAATGAGATGGTGTTTAGTTATTCATACCAGTACAATTCAAATGTACTGACGTCCCTATTGCCGGGGGCGCTATATTCGTGTTATGATTGTAGGTGGATTTATAGCAGGTACTCCAGTCCACCAACAGTAGCACTCCTCTCCATCCCATTAGTTGCATTGGTGAGCCCCATTTCCTCTTGGGGGTCATGTGTGGTTCATGCCACCTTCTTTTGAGTTTATTGTGTATTGTAAGGTATAGCCGGGGCCTTGTCGCCAGCAAGTTTTGGTTAAGTTCCTAGTATTCATAGAGGCTCCGTAGACACAATGTTGGTGGTGTACAAAAGTATTTTGGGTAGAAATGGTACGGTTCAGAATCGTGGTCCACGTTGGTAAATGTTGTATGTATTTTTGCAAGTACTTGTTATCAAATGTTGGAAATGATAAAAAGTAGAAATAAACTAAAGTTGTAAGTTTATGCTTATGTCTTAAATTGCTATTTCAAAAGAATAATGTATATTGGAATCACGGGTTAACGCGTGGGATAGGAAAGGCAATTCCAGGTCCGCTTGACTGGTTCCTCCGGTTGAGCGTCGATCGTGTCCCTCGGTTTTGGGGCGTGACAATTCGAGGGGTCAAATGAACTCCGATTTTGGTAATTTTGATATGTATAGACTCGTGGAAAGATAAGGAATCCCGTGATGTTAATTTTCTAATTTTTTGAGAAGTGGGCCCTGGGCTCGAGTTTTGCAAATTCCGTGATTTTCGATTTTTTTGAGTCTTTTTGATTGGGTTATGTTCTCTTAGACTATTGTGATGTATTCATTGTGATTTTGACCAGATTCGACGTGCGAGGAGGTCGATTTGCGAGGCAAGGGCATAGCGAGCTAGGATTTTGGCCGGCTTGAGGTGAGTAATGATAGTAAATGACATCCTCAGGGTTTGAAACCCCGGATTTGCATAACGTAGTGCTATATTGAGGTGAAATACGTGCTTAATGGAGAGCGCGTGGTTGTTTACTACTGGGGATCGTGACTTGGTCCGTACCGTTTGATATTTTACCGTAAATTTGACTAAGTTGATTTGATTATCATCGTGATTTGGGCTTATTGCCACGTTTTGGGCTTACTGTCGATTATTTGAATCCTTCGGGGATTGTTATCACTATTTCCTCACTATTTTGACATGTTATTTGAACTCAGTCCTAATGATTATACTGTTTTGCAAACTCAACCATTTTAATTGAATTTTGAGATTTTACTGACATTTCACTGTTGTCTGGGCTGAGAACTATTATTTTATTGATGCTAGAAATGCTTATAATATTTTCTGGACTGATTGAGGCTTTCAGGCCTTGAGCGTGATGTGAGGAGGCTTTCAGGCCTCAAGTGTATTGTGAGGAGGCTTTCAGGCCTCGAGTGATATGTGAGGAGGCTTTCTGGCCTTGAGTGTGATGTGAGAAGGCTTTCAGGCCTTGTTTTATATGCCACGAGGTGGCTTGATATTGCGTTTGGGCCGTAAGGGAGCCCTCCCAGAGTCTGTACACCCCCAGTGAGCGTGGGTACCCATGTGATATGATACTGAGCCCGAGGGGTTGATACTGTTCTGAGTGACTGATGTTGAGCCCGAGGGGCTGATACTATTCTGAGCGATTGATGCTGGGCCCGAGGGGCAGATTTCTACTCACTATTTACTTGTTGTTTTACCTGATTTATCGGATTTATTTAAAAAGGAGATTTCACTTGATTCTGTATTGTTCTACTATTTTACTGCTTTTACTGCCTGACATAGAATTGCTTTGTGCAGTTATGTAATTTCTTATCTTCGGTTATTATTTATTATTATTACTCACTGGGTCAGAGTACTCACATTACTCCCGGCACCATGCGTGCAGATTCAGGATTAGCAGAGTCTGCACCTGAGCACTGATATCCTTCCCAGATCAGGCAGGGAGATCGGAGCTTCGAGGTAGCTGTTGACGTCCGCAACCCCTTGACTCCCCTATTTTATGCTATTTCAGTTATTCCAAACTTCTGTATCAGACATTCTGTTTTGTAGACTTATAGAAATTCTGTAGTAGCTCATGACTTGTGACACCCCGGTTTGGGCTGTGTCAGGATGGTTTTCCCTCGTTATTATTGCTATTACCGCACTCTTTGCTATATTACGCATGTGTTAGAACTATTAATGTTAATTAAATACTTTAAAGGAGGTGTTGCGTTGTTCTGGATGGCCTTGTCTTCACGAGAGGCGTCATCACGACCGGATTTGGGAGTTGGGTCGTGACACTAGTATGGCTGGAGTTATGGGCTAATAAGGATGTTGTTAGATACATTTGGCCATGCTTTTTGGTACTATTAGTTTTAATGTGAGATTGTGGTCATAAGTTAGACATGTGAGTTTCATTAATTAACTTGAGGTTGTTTACCTCTTCTAGATGTTAGTTTAGGTGTTTTGAATGAATTCAGTGCATGATATTGTATTTGATAGCTGATTCGAATGGCTGTAATATTCTACTGAAGCCGCTAAGTGTGTTAGTTTAAATATTTATTATGTAGTAGTTCTGATTTTAAGATGCAGAAAATTGGTTGTGCCATGTTGCAATACAAAATGTCTCTTATTTGGTTTAGGTAAAATCAGCCAGTGATTGCCTTCTTTCAAGGTTTAGAGTCAGGCAGTTCCAAGTCCTTTGTTAATGAATGAAGTCTATCTGAAACTTTAAATTGTTTTCTTCTTGCTGTAATCAGTTGTTGAAATTCTGAATCTTCATAATAATGTAGTTTACCTTTAACTGTTAATGCTTAAATCACTGAACTGGGCTATTAGCATTGGCCCAGTTGTGCCAAATTTCCTTTTGATAGGTAGATCCCAGCTATGGGCTTTGTGATAGATCCCAGTTGTGTCATCTTGTTTGTTAGTGTAATGGTTCGTTGGTCATTGGGCTCACATCCCGCCTGGGCTCTTTCAGTAACTCAACTTGGTTTCATGAATTGGTTATTAACATTGAGTTTAAACATTCGCCTTAATGATTGGAAATTCTTTAGTCCTTTAATCAATTAACTAGGCCCTTTAATTAATCGAGGTATGCCATTAGCAAATTTTCCATGGCCCTCGCAAACTTGAAAGTGCGTAGTTGCTTTAGGAGCGTAATTTTAAATTAACTCCCTTAAACTCGGGTGTGCATTTCATGTGACGCAAATCCAAATCTCACAACGTTAGATAAAATGTGTCATGGACCACGGGTGCATTTTATGTGGCGTGGTTCAAGACATGTTTTAAATAACGTTGAATCTTCCTAGAAATGATTAAAAACGGTTAATAAGTTAAAATATACCATAGGTTAAAACATGTTTTTAAAATCAGATAATAGGCCAATAATAACACTTGAGTGACCGTTAAAACTACGGAACCCGGGAATGCCTAATACCTTCTCCCGGGTTAACAGAATTCCTTACCCGGATTTCTGTGTTCGCGGACTGTAAAATAGAGTCAATCTTTCCTCCATTCGGGATTTAAAATCGGTGACTTGGGACACCATAAATTATCTCAAGTGGCGACTCTGATTTTAATATAAATAATTCTGTTTCGATTGTCACTTAAAATTGGAAAAAATTCTCGTATATCCCTTCCGGGATGTAGGAAAAGAATATGTGACAATTATCACAAGTAGCAGAGAAAGAAGACAGAGTTTGAGTGTGAGTGTGTGTTCTGACCTTTGTGTTCGTCTTGAGAGGTAAAATAAGAATGCTTATATAGCAGTTCAAAAGTCGCACAAATAAGGTAAAAGAATCAGAAATTAGACAATCAAGGGCAATCATAGAGTCACATAATCAATTGACATGAGGGAGTCTAGAATAGACCCTCTAATTAAGGATAATTGATTAACGGTAGCAACAGGGGTTTAATTAAGGCAAAAGATACCAGACCATACCAAATAAAGAATCAGTAAAAATCCCAAAGTTATACGGACAAGTAATTAAGGCAGAGATGACTTATTAAAGTTACAAACAAGGAAACAAATAAGGTCTATGCATAAAAATATTTAACAGAGTAAAGCAATCATCAAGACTTTTCAAAAGAATACTGATTTCTGGAAAGAATTACTCAACTTCCATAAATAGAAATCAGATTAAGTAAAACCTCACATACATAAAACTTAGTCGGAAAAAATAGGTTCAAGTCCTAACAAAGATTAATTAGGGCAAAAAATACAAAATACTGGATTTGACAAAGAAAATGTGTAAGTCAGAAAATACAAAGCAAATTAATACGATTGGTAACATAGAAAGACCCAAAATCGAATCTAAGATTGGAAAGATCGGTATATTTAATAGAGTCAACTAGGGTTCGAGTACTCTTGCAAAAATCAGTCAAGAAAATGAAAAGAGAATCGATTAAACATTTAGAAGCCAGAAGACCTTTGAAAAATCACTCGTAATAAACCCTAGTTTTAGGGAAAAGCAAGAATAGTCAATTAAAACCCAAAAAATTTCAAAGAAAAACATGTAATAGTGCTCGATTCATCTAAGATCTATATAGATATGGAAATGATCAAATGTAATAGACTAGATTTTTTAGAAAACATAACAGAGATGAGAGCATAGGTTTAGAAGCCATAGATTCGTAAAAAAAAAATAAAGAGAAATCTCATACTCATGGCCGAACAATGGCTTGAGACATGCTAACAAGCAAAGTTTCAAACTAGAACCAACTAGATTATATGAGATCTTCTCAAGGATCCAAGAAATCAAGGAGCCATGGCGTGTAGAAAGCCAAGGCTGGTCGGAGAAGCCATGGAAACCTCATGGGGTGGAGGTATATGCCGGTGATGGCTCTAGGGTTTGTGCGAGTCTTTGAGACAAGAGGGAGACGAGGGATTCAAGGGCAGCGAGTGTGACAAATGAGCCGGGTTAGGGGGTTTAATTGAATTGAAAATGGAAGGTCAATCTTGGATCGTTGATCTTTTGAGAGCAACGACCAGGATTGATCCTTTGGATAGGTCGGGTTAAGGATTTGGTCATGGGTCTGGTTTAAATTGGGATGGGGTTTAATTGAATTGAATTGGGGGTCCGATTTTAAAGGGGTCATTTGTTAAATACTCATTTAATTGATAAAAATAATTTTCAAAAATAGCTAATAAATTATAAAAAATGATTTTCATGCATAGAAATATTTTAAAATAATTACTTAATATTTTAAAAATATAAGAGGCTATTTCCTATTTAAATAATGTAATAATGCATGCATAGGCTGTAATTGCAAAGTAATTGCAATTGTAACCTAAAAATACAAATGTAGCTATTTGTGCAATAATTGAAACTTAGTACAAATGCAAATGATACAATTAAACCATAAAATTATTATAAAACTATTTGTGATGCAATCATTGATTGTTTTTATAAATAAAATGTCGGGATAAATTAATTAAAATCTTTTAAAATATAGAAATTATATAAAAAATACTAATGGATTCCAATGCATAGTTTTGAAGGTGTATATGCACTTAAAAAGTATTATAGGAAAAAATTGGGTATCAATAATACTATGCTTTATGGAAAGGATAATATCTCTTATAAAGATATCAAATCTATTTTAAAATCAAAAGAACAAATAGATAAAGATATTACTGGGGAAACTAGTGGGAACTTGTCACAACCCCAGTTCGCCCTCCGTGAACATGTCGTGATAGCACCTAGTTCCTATAACTAGGTAAGCCTAACAATGCGAAAAAAAAATAACATAACTTGCGGAATAATTTATTTAAAACTGAACAACTACAAAAACTGTATAAAAATGCCACTCGTCATATACCACTCAATAATGCGGAAGTCTACAATATCACCCCAAAACCTGGAAACTCATGGGAACACAAGCTTACAGGAAGTAATACATGGCTCTAACTCCAGAATGTCTAAAGCAAAAGTACGAAAAGAAGGCTAAATACTACAAATAGAGTAAAGAAGGAGACTCTTCGGTCTGCGGACACTGCAGATGTACCTCGAAGTCTCCGTAGCTCTCCCTGCCTCAAGGATAGTGCGCCTGAGATGAAGTACCTAGATCTGCACATGAAAAACATGCGCAGAAGGGGCATGAGTACACCACAGCGGTACTCAGTAAGTGCCAAGCCTAACCTCGGTTGGGTAGTGACGAGGAAGGTCAGGGCCCTACTGAGATAAAAATAAATAAATGATAGGATAAGGAAGAACAGTATAGATAAAGTCTACAGTGAGAATCTAAATAGGATAAATAAGGAATGCAGTACTAGAAGGCAGAAACAGGACAATACAAGGAAATGTTGCTCATAATAGGAATGATAATCGGGGATCTTGGTGACGTCCAAATCCACTACTAAAAAGTAATAGACACGGTCGCATGCAATATAATTTACCCAACTATGAGTCGGGGTCGAATCCACAGAGAACAATGTGTAAGCGATTAGGAATGTAAGAAAATTATCGCTTATCGCGCAATGCCAAACACTAAGAATTTTGGTTTGAAATGTTTTATGTTAATTAGCCACGGATAATAATTCTTAATTAGCTTCTTCCGAAGACTAACAAGACTTCCTAATTGAATTATCCCTAAAACAATTAGAAGATTAAGCACACCTGGAATGGCTACAAGTAGTTCAATCCTATCCCTAGGTAGAATCTATAAGATGAGGGTTAACGCCTCAAGTTCTTGTTAATTAATCTTTCCCAACCCCAAATTATCTTTTCCAAAATTAATTCAGCGTTAATGGGCGAGTCCTAGGGTTAGATATTCCTTTTGGAAATATTAAAGAACAAGAATAATTAAAGTAACAATAACTCACTTCATAAATATATAAAAATCATTCAATACATAAGCAAAACAAGGTATTTAATCCACACTTTAAATATGAATATTTCCATAAACAAGATTCAAGTGTTAGAAATAAATACTGTACACTTAAATATTCAATACAAAGCAAGGAAATAAAGAAATAAACATAAATGGGTAAGGAAATCTTAACCCCAAGCTTCAATCTTCAAGACCCAAGTGTGTGTGCAAAACTCTATCTTCCAAAAATGTTCTCTCTAGTTCTATGAACTGAAAATAAGCCAAAGATGCCTAAAATATATGTTTGGATGAGTATAAAAATGGTTTGGTATGAGAACTCGTGAAATGTCAATTCTGCCCAGGTCTGATGCACGACTTCCGCACTTGCGGAAGAATGATCGCAGGTGTGGCTCCGCAGAAGCGGAGTTCCAAACACAGAAGTGAAAATCCTAATCAACACTGCCACCGCAGATACGGTTCACCAAGCACGGATGCGCTTCCGCAGATGCAGTTTCTGCCGGAATCACTGGAAAGTTTTTGCTTTTTTTCACCTTCTTTTTGCTCAATTCCACTTCAGTTTTATTCAATTCACTTTGTAGCATTATTTACCTGAAAATCTAACAATAACCACCATAAATGACCTTATTTTATATTTAAAAGGACATAAAAGCAAAGGAAAAGAGGCTAGATTGAGTGGTAAAATCACCATTCATCAACACCCCCAACTTAAAGCTTTTGCTTGTCCTCAAGCAAATCAAAACCAACACTTCCATGAGGAATTACCATTTAAAACACAAGTGATATTGCTATTATGTATATATCACATTCTCCAATTTAAGCATCATACTTATGAATTTGGTTGGTACTAACAATTAGGCTCAAGTATGTGTATCTTTCCCGAATGACTCCCTCATAAAGAAAAACAACTTCAAGAATGTGCACTAGAATTTGAAAATAATCAAGTGATAAAAATAAGCCTCAAGAAGTGACTCAAAAGCACTGGTCCACTACATATGCTCACTTTACTCAATTTTACCAATCCTTCCTAATTCATGTGCCCTCACAAGAAAGAAAGTCCCAAAATCACTATATTTACAATACAACATAAGGGACGAATTTTACAAAAACACTCACTCTCACAAAGAACTTCAAGTGTTACAACATCTCATACCATAAGCTTGCCCTTATTTTAATTCACCGCTTATTCAAAAATGTTCGGTTGGAGGTCCCATAAGGACTTTTTAAGCTTGTAATGTAGGCTTAGGGAAGGGTCGGATAAGCATTTGGATACAAGTGACTTCACCTTCCTTGAACACTACTCACAATTTTTCATTCTTTTGCACTTTGCTTCTTTTCAAAGCCCCATAGCCTCATTTGCATCTAGTTTCCAATATAGAACCACCTTACATACCTCTTCTAATTTTTTTTTCCAAAGCTCCATAATTTATATATATACACATATTTTCTCTTATTTTATATACATATATTTTTTTTTCTTTTGGAGCTTGAATAATTTAATACAAACACTTTGAGGTATGTGCTCCTAGACTCAATGTACAACCTTACCAATCTCCACTTTGACACCACCCCCAACTTAGGCTTTTAGCCTCATTCTCAATGTTCAAGGAGGGACGGGTTCAAGAGAGGGAATTATTTTACAAAAAGGGAAAGGTTTGTAATGAGTTGGCCAAAGAAAAGGTTTAAAGGCTCAAAATGGGTAGGCTTGAAAGGCTAAAGAGGTGTTACAAATAAAACAAAGAATGCCTAAGATCATTCCTCTAACCAAACATACTATCATTAGCATTGAAAGACCAACCGGGCAAGTTCTAGATGATAGAAGTAAACACAAGATTTATTTCAACAAACACTAACACACATGGCGCATGAATTAATCAAGACAGATCAATTTTATTTTCTAATAATGGCATTTAGAGCAATATTCGAACTAGTGGGAAAAAGATTCACTAAAAGAGCCAAAAATTTATCACAAGAATTATTTCGGAAGGGTATTCTTAATTCACCATTTACATACAAGAGACTAATTTTATTAGTACCAAATAATCCAAAAGCCTCATCCTAGCAAAACAAGACTAATTCCCTTAAGAAAGTTGTCACGACATCTATCATAGGGAAAAGTCACCCGGTTCACTTCAAAAATGTTCCTTGGGAAAGAACCGTGGCATGAAGAAAACCCAAGGAAATATTACTAAAGGAAATAAAAATTAAAAGGAAACATAACTACTAAAAAGGATACTAAAGTAAAAGAAACTAAAACTAATAACAATAAGCTACAAAAAAGAAAATAAATAACGGAAGAAAAATAAAAACACGACTAATCAAACCAAGCTCGGCAAGAGCACCTGCTACATACAATAGCCCGGCAAGGGCACACAGTATCCATAGCATAAATATAAGCCCGGCAAGGGCACACAATATCTCAAAACATGAATACAACAGTACAGTAGCCAACCCCAACTAAAACATTGCAGTGTCCGCACTGCATAATATGAAATATAAAGCATAAATAGTTTGAGGGTCTCCCTGAGGTCTGCATCAGACTAGCATACTATGGGAGGACGGCAGATCAATGTTGTGTTGTACTCTGGACTCCATCATCATCAGTCTCCTCATCGGCACCATCATCACCATCATCACCAGCAGACTCTGAAATGAAGGAATACTCCTCACTATGATCTTCGGCCGCCACTGGTATCTTCTTGTCTGGGTTTCCCCATTTGAAGATTGCCTTGATGCCTCTCCACATCTTGATCATAAATTTGCCCTTCTTCTTGTTCTTCTTCTTCTCTTTCTCAAAGTCTAACTGAAGGGTGGCATGGGCCTTGGACAAAGTGTCGTATGCTCCGTCCAGTCTAGTCACGGATGCTGCCATCTTCTCAATATGCTCATTTTGACTCTTCTGTGCATCCAAGTAACCCTGCATTTCGTCCCTGGAGAAGTATGAAGGCCCAGGATGGGAGGATGAGGGCCCACTCGAAAGCTATGATACTAACTCTCGAATAGATGCAAGCTCGGAGTTTAGTATCCCGAATGGTCCCTGTGCAGCTGCCTGTGAAGAGGACTCTGAAGCAGTAGCAGTGGTGGTAACTTTTCTCTTCTTGCTCTTGACGATGCTCCCCTCTCCTGTCACTCTCAAAGGATGAAAAGGTTTATCAGCAGGTAGCCACCGATCGGTGCCACGTACATCAACCTTTGCTCTGGTGCATAGCTGTGTGATCAGTGAGGGGAACATCATCCCTGCATCCTTGTCTCGCAAGTACTCCCTCATCTCGCGCAGGATATAGTACCCAACATTCACAAGAATGTTGTCCAGGAGGCAAGCAATCATCAAAGCCCAAGGGTAAGAGACATCTGAGATGTTCCCACAAGGAGACACCCGGTTGCATATGATATATATCCACATCTTTGCTTCAGCAGTGAAGTCAGTCGATCTCAACCCTTTTCTCTGGTTACCCCATTTGGCTCTCAGACTAGGAGGGAAAATTTTGGAGACAAGCCATTCCTCATTTTCACAATGATCTTTCTCTTGCACCGGCTCCATTGGATAGTTGGGAATACCAAGAGTGTCATTTATTTGTTCGATCCCAAACCTCACCAATTTTCCTCGAATGACGACTTGTGGATTGGCAAAATCAGTTCGCCTGAGGTTGGCATAAACTTCACTCACCCACTCCTCAATAGCCTTGCAAGGGGTGGGGATGAAGCATGACCATCCAGTTGAATGGAGCCGGGCATAGAAATCCCGAAGTTTTTCTGTCAATTTGTCTTCATGGATGCCCTTTTCAAGAATTATCCTCCTATTGACAAGTTCGTCCAAATATCGACGCTCATATGCAGCTGACATGAAGCGTGATTCATCGTATGGCTCCTCAATTTCCTCTTCAATTTCGGGTTGTCATCTACTTGTGTTCGGGTCCATTTTAACTCGAAACACCTACAAAAAATCAAAACAAGGTGAGTCAGGTAATAGAATCATGTTAAGCAATTCAAAACACTGCAATTGAGCCAAAAAATTATATTGAACGGGCCCGAGAAGCCCCTGATGCAAAGCTACTGGAATTGCACAGTTTTCGCTTCTGCGAAAATGCCACCGCAGAAGCGGTTCCGCTTTTGCGTCAATTTGATCGCTTCTGCGATTTTTGTTTATTGTTCCAGTTTTTGCTTCTGCGGATGTTCTACCGCAGAAGCAGTTTCGCTTCTGCGTAAGGTTATCCGCTTCTACGACTTTCGTCATCTTCTTCAACTGCCTAGAAATTTTTTTTCAACTTTTGATTCTCAAACCCAATTTTTGGCATCTAATTTATACTCAAGACTTCTAAATTAGAGCAGTACATGAACTTATGATTCCATTTAGACCCATTTTGAGATGCTTAGCAATTAAAAATTCTCTTAAACACTTTATCGAACACTTTGCAAGCACTAGAAAGACACCTCTTGTTTGAACAAATTTGGTATTCAAAATTCCCAAAATTTGTTGTAACATTAACAGCACACACGAGCCTACACTCAACCAATTTTCCTCACCCTATTTTTGTACACAAATCAGAGGGGAACGGGAACATAGCCATGGCAGGCTTTAAACACACAAGAGGGGGAGAAGAGAAACCAGAGGGAGAGAGATAGTAGAAGGAAATACCTAATTGTCGTGTGAGTGTAGTAGAATGTGCAACCAAAGCAATGGATATTTTTGTAGTACTTTGGAGATGGGGGAATTTAGAGCTGGGAGAAACAGTGAGCAAATTTTACCTGAGCAACTGTTACGTCTGAAGCTTGTTTTCAATTTAAGATCTGCTCAACTTCCGCAGAAGCGATCGTATCGCCGCATCTGCGGGACCGCTTATGTGGTCAGAGATCCGCTTCTACATTAAAACTCGCTTCTGCGGTGCTGTTCACGCTTTTGCGTGTATGCATCTATGATAGAAAATTCGCATATGTGGTCATACCAGGAAATTTTTGCACAGTTTCTGCAGCTACTGGTTTTGACCCTTCGGACCACCCCGACCTGCTCAAATCAACTCCAAAAAATCTAAAACTTGGCAGATTAGTCAAAAATAATATTCTAAGCTATCCTAAGAAAGAAAATTTCAAAAACGACTAAAAACTTTGAAAAATAATGGGTTGCCTCCCACCAAGCACCGCATTTAACGTCGTGGCACAACGTAAAACAACATTACCACTTTTCTCGCCACTTGGATGATATGAACTAGGCACCTAGCTTGGAATCAAGCTTGTGACCATGAGCGATGGGGGGTTGCAAGTCAATGATCAAGCCAATCCTTAAATTCTTCATTTTGCACTTCTTGGCTCTTATGTGAGGAATGTCATTTTGCTTTCTTGCTTCCTCAAACTGCAAAATGTATGACATGAGTTTTTCCTTCTCGCGGTCCCTCATTGACTTGTGTAGTTCAATTTCCATATCACCACACAATTACAATGTTGAAAAATGCTTGGAATGTGACTTCAAGCCTTCACTTTGCAATATTTCTATTTTGACATCCTCTTCTTCCCCCGGACTAGAGTCAATATCAACCACATTTGCATTTGTACCGGTTGACTCTAATTTCATATTTTTATCGGCATCATTAATACTCATGGAGTCGGTTGGCGGATGTTCAATTCTTGAATCCTCGAAGTAAAGCTCACTTTTTTCCTCGGAATTGGACTCTTCTTGGCTTCCTTCCACACTCTCAAGTTGGTGGGCATAGTGAGCCTCAACAAATATTTGCATTTGATCCTCCAAAGTGCGGATATGTTCATCATTGTAATTCAAGCCTGGTTTCAAGTCCTCGAGTGCAAGGTTATGCTTCTCCTCATTTTCAAGAATGGTCTCCAACATGAGCATCATTTTCTCATTTTGAGCATTTGAGAGTTCTTCTTGGTTTTGATCAAGTGCCAAGGAAGGATTTTCAACTTCAATTTCCAAGGAAGGTTCTTGTCTATCATTCACTTCCGAGGCTTTTTTAACCCTTAAGGCTTCGATCATTTCATCCATTTGGGAGTGCAATCTTTCAAGCGCCAAGTCATTTTGGAGACTATTCTCCAAAAGCTCCTCCAAGGTATTTTGCTCCCTGTTGCCTTTTTCAAGTAAACACTCCAACATAAGCTTGAACTCTCCATTTTGGCCATGCTCAACTTCTTCCACTTCCATAGCCCTATAATTCTCATCACAAAAAGTAGAATCATCATAGTAGGGGCTTGGGAAAGGGAAGGACAAATATGCACAATCATCCCAATGACCATTTTGAAAACCACACCTATCACAAATACTCCACTCATGGGTTTGAGATTGTGCGCACAATCCACCACCGGGAGAATTTAAACAATGTTGCCACGAGTGTGGTCCTCTACAATAAGGACAAGGGTCATCAAAGTATGAAACCATCCGACCAATTTTCATTATATGATGCCATTTTTCAAAAATAAGAAATTAAACAAGAAACTAACAAGAAAAACAGACCAAGGTAAGAAAAATAATTATACAAATATTCACAAGTTTGGACCAAAGCACTTTCGCTTACTTCTCAAACAACCTAAATTACGCATAATTGTTCCCCGGCTATGGCGCCAATTTTGGTGACGTCCAAATCCACTACTAAAAAGTAATAGACACGGTCACATGCAATATAATTTACCCAACTATGAGTCGGGGTCGAATCCACAGAGAACAATGTGTAGGCGATTAGGAATGTAAGAAAATTATCGCTTATCGCGCAATGCCAAACACTAAGAATTTTGGTTTGAAAATGTTTTATATCTAAATGCGGAAATGTAAACTAACCTAGAAAGCAAGTAAAATGATCAATGGCTACAAGTATGGTTGCATCGGGAATTACACTCAAGTAACGATCCAATGTATTTCATGATTTTACAAATATGAGTGAGTTTATATTAATTAGCCACGGATAATAATTCTTAATTAGCTTCTTCCGAAGACTAACAAGACTTCCTAATTGAA
>MU751589.1:52051-92071 GCA_026770625.1 Nicotiana glauca
ACTTTTCCAAAATTAATTCTGAGTTAATGGGCGAGTCCTAGTGCTAGCTATTCCCTTTGGAAACATTAAAGAATAATAATAATTAAAGTAATAATAATTCACTTCATAAATATATAAAAATCATTCAATACATAAGCACAACAAGGTATTTAATCCACACTTTAAATATGAATATTTCCATAAACAAGATTCAAGTGTTGGAAATAAATACTACACGCTTAAATATTCAATACAAAGCAAGGAAATGAAGAAATAAACATAAATGGGTAATGAACTCTTAACCCCAAGCTTCAATCATCAAGATCCAAGTGTGTGTGCAAAACCCTAGCTTCCAAAAATGTTCTCTCTAGTTCTATGAACTGAAAATAAGCCAAAGATGCCTAAAATATCTATTTGGACGAGTATAAAAATGGTTTGGGATGAGAACTTGTGAAATGTCAATTCTGCCCATGTCTGATGCACGACTTCCTCACCTGCGGAAGAATCATCGCAGGTGTGTCTTTGCAGAAGTGGAGTTCCAAACGTAGAAGCGAAAATCCTAATCAACACTGCCACCGCAGATGCGGTTCACCAAGCGTAGATGCGCTTCCGCAGAAGCGAAATTTCCAACCGCAAATGCGGTTTCTGCCTGCTCAGCCTATTCCGCAGAAGCGGTTCTTTCTTCGCAGAAGTGGGATCGCTTCTGCGGCCATACTTCTGCAGCAGCGGAATCACTAGAAATCTTTTGCTTGTTTTCACCTTCTTTTTGCTCAATTCCACTTCAATTTGATTCAATTCACTTCGTAACATCATTTACCTGAAAATATAACAATAACCACCATAAATGATCTCATTTTATATTTAAAAGGACATAAAAGCAAAGGAAAAGAGACTATATTGAGTGGTAAAATCACCACTCATCAGATCTCTTGGTATCCCGAGGATATCTTAGTATCCTCAGCGTATACACGAGGGATATCTTGGTATCCCGAGGATCTCTTGGTATCCTCAATAGCAATTCGGGGATCTCTTGGTATCCCGAGGATCTCTTGGTATCCTCAATAGCAATTCGGGGATCTCTTGGTATCCCGAGGATCTCTTGGTATCCTCAATAGCAAATTCGGGGATCTCTTGGTATCCTCAATAGCAAACTCGGGGATCTCTTGGTATCCTCAATAGTATATATATACATGTGACAGGGATCTCTTAGTATCCCGCACTCTCAGTCAAGAACATATCACGTGCAGGGGATCTCCCGGGATGCCATCCCATAGTCCCAAATTTAAAGCATACAATAACAGCTCAAACAACAAGAAAGGTACTAAACTCGGAACAAGCAATAGTAAATTCTAGCCTAACATGCTTCACGGAGTACAAACAAAGACAGTTTAAGCAAATAGGTACGTAAGTCAACTAAGCATGCTTCTCTAAGCTAACGCAGGAAAAGCTTACAATTAGGATAAACAGATAAGCAAGAAAACTCAATTGAAATACTTCAAGTAAAAATAGATTTTTCAACAATTAGCTCAAGTACGCGCTGGTCACCTCACATACAAGGATTCAAATATCAAATATCATGTCCTAAGGGGAAAAGGTCCCTCACACAAGGTTAGACAAGCCACTTACCGCGAACCGGCACAAAAATCAACTAGAAACCATGCCTTTTGCCACGACTATCCGACTCCAAATGGCCCAAATCTATTCAATTCAATTACATATCATAAATAGCATCTCAAGCAGCTGATTCTACTATTTAATTTAAAGCTAAGGCGCGAAATTAGGTAAAATGACCAAAATGCCCCTCAGGCCAACCTCTCGGAACCGGATAATTTTCACATTTTCAGAACCCTCGTACTCTCACAAGTCTATACATAACAAGAACACTAAAATCGGAGTCCAAATGACCCCTCAAATCCTCCATTAAAGGTCTAAGCACTTTTCCCCCAATTTCTACCAAAATTTCGAAATTAAATGATGAAATTAACTAAAGATTGATGGAATATAACTAGAAGATTAAAGAAACGTTACCCAATGATTTTCTCTTCAAAACCCTCTCAAAATCACGCTCTCCCGAGCTCCAATTTGATTTTCCAACTTCTGAAACTAAACCCTCGAATTTGTTATTTCATTACAGTGGTTTCCGCATCTGCGGTTAAATTCTCGTTTCTGCGACTTCCGCTTTTGCGGTCAACCTTCCTCTTCTGGGAAAATTCACTTACGTCCAAAGTCCGCATATATGGTCAAAATACCACATCTGCGGCTTCCACTTCTGCGGACCATGCTCCGCCCCTGCGGAATTTCTCTAAGGGCAAGACTCCGCTTCTGCGATACCATTGCCGCATCTGCGATACTGCAGATGCGGCTACTCGTCCGCTTCTGCGAAAACAGCTCCCCAGCCAATTTTTGCACCTGCGACCTCCACTTCCGCATCTGCAAGACCGCTTCTGCGGTCCCAGATCTGCAGAAGCGAAAATACTAGAAGCAGCAAAAATTCTCCAATTTCACAAGTCCAAAACTTTCCCGTTAACCATCCGAAATCACCCTAAGGCTCCCGAGACCTAAACCAAAAACACCAACACCTCCTATAACATCATTCAAACTTGTTCCAATCATTAAAACAGCTCAAACAACATCGAAACCATCAAATTACATCGAATTCAAGCCTAAGTTCTTCTAAAACTTTCAAAACATGCATTCGATCAAAAACTCAACCAAATCACCTCCGAATGACCTGAAAATTTACACACACATCCCAAATCACTTAAAGGAGCTACAAGAACTCTCAGAATTTCATTCCGACCCTCGGATCAAAATCTCACTACTAGACCAAAAACTTTAAAAACTCGAACTTCGGCATTTCAAGCCTAAATCAGCTACGGACCTCCAAAACATATTTCGAACATGCTCCCAACCCCGAAATCACCTAACTGAGCTAACGGAACCATCGGATTTCCATTCCAAGGCCGTCTTCACTCTGTTCCAACTACAGACAACTTTCCAACACTTTAACTCTCATTTAGGGACTAAGTGTCCCAAAACTCTCCAAAACTCAAAACCGAACATCCCGTCAATTAAAATTAGCATAAATAGACTTAGGGAAAATAGTAGATAGGGGACCGGGGCGTTAATTATTAAGACGACCGGCCGGGTCGTCACATCCTCCTACACTTAAACATTCGTTTGTCCTCGAATGAGCATAGAGAACATACTTGAAGTAGTGAAAAGATGAGGGTAACTTATGCGCATATCCTGCTCGATCTCCCAGGTCGCCTCCTCAGCAGGATGACCCCGCCACTGAACCTTTACTGAAGCAATGTTCATTGACCTCAACTTTCTGTTATGTCTATCCAATATAGCCATTGGCTTCTCAACATAGGATAGATCCTTGTCCAACTGGACTGAACTAAAATCCGATACGTGTGATGGGTCACTGTGATATCTCCGGGGCATCGAAACATGAAATACTAGATGAACCCCGGCCAAACTAGGAGGCAAGGAAAGCTCATAAGCAACCTCCCCAACTCGCCTCAAAATCTCAAAAGGGCCAATAAACCTCGGATTCAACTTCCCTTTCTTCCCAAACCTCGTGACGCCTTTCATAGGTAAAACCCAAAGCAGAACCCGCTCACCAACCATATATGAAACATCACGAACCTTCTTGTCCGCGTAGCTCTTCTGTCTGAACTGGGCTGTACAAAGCCTATTCTGAATCATCTTAACCTTCTCCAATGCGTCCTGAACCAACTCTGTGCCAATAGCCTGGCCTCACCCGGCTCAAACCAACCCACCGGAGATCCACACCTCCTACCATATAAAGCCTCATACGACGCCATTTGAATGTTGGATTGATAACTGTTGTTGTAAGCAAACTCCGTTGATGGCAAAAACTGATCCCAAGACCCTCCAAACTCAATCACACACGTACGGAGCAGATCCTCAAGAATCTAAATAGTGCGCTCAGACTGTCCGTCCGTCTGGGGGTAAAATAATGTGCTCAACTCCACCCGAGTACCTTGCTCCTGGTGCACGTCTCTCTAGAACCGCGATGTAAACTGATTATCTCTATATGAAAAAATAAAACTGGGATACCATGCATACGGACGATCTCCCGGATATAAATCTCTACCAACTGCTCCGATGAATAAGTGGTGCACACGAGAATGAAATAAGCGGACTTGGTCAGTCGATCCATAATGACCCAAATGGCATCAAACTTCTTCAAGGTCCGTGGGAGTCCCGTTAATAAATCCATGGTGATGCGCTCCCATTTCCACTCTAGAATCTCTATCTGCTGAAGCAACCCATCCGGTCGCTGGTGCTCATACTTCACCTGCTGGCAGTTGAGGCATCTAGACACATAACCAACTATATCTTTCTTCATCCGCCTCCACCAATAGTGCTGCCTCAAGTCCTGATACATTTTCGTGGCACCCGGATGGATGGAATATCGCAAACTATGGGCCTCTGCTAAAATCAACTCTCGAAGGTCATCAAAATTGGGCACACAAATTCGGCCCTGCATCCTTAATACCCCGTCCTCTCCGATGGTCACATCTCTGGCATCACCTCGCTGAAGCTTGTCTTTAAGGACAATCAAATGAGGGTCATCATACTGCCGCTCCCTGATACAATCAAATAAGGAAGACCGGGAAACCACACAAGCTAGAACTCGACTGGGCTCAGAAAGATCCAATCTTACAAAATGGCTGGCTAAGGCCTGCACATCCATCGCCATAGGCCTCTCTGAAGCTGGTAAATATGCTAAACTCCCCAAACTCTTCGCCCGGCAACTCAAGGCATCCGCCACCACATTGGCCTCGCCCAGGTGATAGAGAATAGTAATATCATAATCCTTCAGCAACTCTAACCTCCTCCTCTGATGCATATTTTGATCTTTCTGCTTGAACAAGTGCTGCAAACTCCGATGGTCAGTATAGATCTCACAAGGCACACCATACAAATAATGATGCCAGATCTTCAAGGCATGAATAATAGCAGCTAGCTCAAGGTCGTGGACAGGGTAATTCTTCTCATGTATCTCCAACTGTCTGGGCGTGTAGGAAATCACCCTACCGTCCTGCATCAACATCGCTCCAAGTCCAACTCTCGAGGCATCACAATAGACAGTATAAGACCCCGAACCGGTAGGCAACATCAAAATTGGGGTTGTAGTTAAACTATCTTGAGCTTCTGAAAGCTCGAGTCATGCTCCTCTGTCCACTAAAATGGCGCACCCTTTTGGGTCAGTCTAGTCATAGGGGCCGCAATAGATGAAAATCCCTCCACAAACCGACGGTAGAAGACCTACAAGCCAAGGAAACTACGAATCTCTATAGCTGAGAATGGCCTAGGCCAACTCTGCACGGCCTCTATCTTCTTCGGATCCACCTGAATGCCCTCACTTGATACCACGTGGCCTAAGAATGCCACAGAACTTAACCAAAACTCACATTTGAGAACTTCGCATATAACTTCTTCTCTCTCAGGGTCTGAAGCACTGTCCTCAGGTGTTGCTCATGATCTTCCCGACTCTGGGAGTATACAAGAATATCATCTATGAAAACAATGACAAACGAGTCGAGATATGGCCTGAACACACTGTGCATCAAATGAATAAAAGTTGTTGGGGCATTGGTCAGCCCCAATGACATAACAAGGAACTCCTAATGGCCATACCAAGTCCTGAAAGCAGTCTTCGGGATATCTGGCTCCCGAATCTTTAACTGATGGTAACCTGAGCGCAAATCAATCTTAGAAAACACCTGGGCGCCCTAAAGTTGGTCAAACAGATCATCAATACGAGGCAAAGGATAACGGTTCCTCACTGTAACCTTGTTCAACTGGCAATAATCGATACACATACGCATAGAACCATCCTTCTTCTTCACAAATAAGACAGGGGCACCCCACGGTGAAACACTGGGTCGAATAAAACCCTTATCAAACAATTCCTTCAACTGATCCTTCAACTCAGGAGGATCCATACGATACGGAGGAATCAAAATGGGCTGAGTGCCCGGCAATAGATCAATGCCAAAATCAATATTTCTATTAGGCGGCATGCCCGGAAGATCAACTGGAAACACATCGGGATAATCCCGTACCACTGGAACTGAATCAACAGAAGGGGTATCAACACTGACATCTCTCACATAAGCTAAATACGCGGCACACCCCTTCTCAACCATACACTCAGCTTTAAGAAAAGAGATAGCTCTACTGGGAGTGTGATTTAAAGTACCACTCCACTCAATACGCAGAATACCTGGCATAGCCAGCGTCACGGTCTTGGTGTGACAATCAAGAATAGCATAATGGGGTGACAACCAGTCCATGCCCAAAATAATATCAAAATCAACCTTACGGAGTAACAATAAATCTGATCTGGTCTCAAAACCACTAATAGTAACCAAACATGACCGATAAACGCGGTTCACAACAAGAGAATCCCCCACAGGAGTAGAAACATAAACAGGGAAACTTAAGGAAATCCCGAGGTACACCTAAATGCGGAGCAAAATAAGAAGACACATAAAAACAAGCGGAGCCTAGATCGAATAGAATCGGTACACCTCTGTAACAAACTATGACAATACTTGTGATGACAGAATCAGAGGCAACAGCCTCGGTACAGGTAGGTGGGGTAGTAACTGGGGCTGTAACCATAGCCTGAGAACTCTGCGGGGCACGCTGTGGCGAAGGAGTCTGTGGAGGTGCACTCCTCCCAAGTCTAGGGCAATCCCTCACTACATGGCATGTGTCGCCACACTCAAAACAAGCTCTAAGAGGACGTGGCAGTGGGAACTGTGCGGTACGGGTACTCCAAGACCCCTAAACACCTGAAACTCTGTGGGAACTCTGAGATGCAAACTGAGCTGGATGACCCACAAAACCTCTACCATGACGCACCCTACCTCCAAAATAAGGACCAGTATATCTCCTTGGTCTACGAGGTCTACTCACTCCTCTATACTCTTCCTCCTGACCTCGTCTGTCCTCTCTCTCCTGAACCCACTTGTCCCCTACTCGACGAGAGGTCCTCACCACCCGCTAAACTGGGACCACAGGCTGTGTCGCCATGGCACCTGGAACCTGATCAATGGAGACTCGCTGCTCTGGAGTGGGGGCGACGGGAGTTTGGGTACCTCCCCCGTTCTATGAAATAGTCGGTACAACCTGAATCAACGTACCAAACATGCACAGGAACCACGCTAGAGTCTCCTGAAGAGCAGGAGTAGTAGTTGCCATAGTGGGCGTGTCAGGTGCCTGGGCTCCGGTTAGATCTACTGGTGGTGCCGCGGCGGCATCTCACGCAGGTGCTCTGGCTGCACCACGTGTGCATCCTCGACCTCTACCCCATCCTCTAACGGCTGTAGTAGGGTGCGCGGGTGCCTGATCATCTCAAGCAGCACGTGTCCTCACCATCTGTGAGAGAATAAAAGGCAGAAGTTTAGGACTGTGATATCAAAAATCTCGCATAACAGGGAATCAAATGAAGTGAAATTTTTCCTAATAGCTACATAACCTCTCGTAGATAAGTACAGACGTCTTCGTACCGATCAGCGAGACTCTAATAAACAGGCTTGTGTTCCGTGACTCCTATGAACCTAGAGCTCTGATACCAACTTGTCACGACCCTAGTTTGCCCTCCATGAACATGTCATGATAGCACCTAGTCCCTATAACTAGGTAAGCCTAACAATGCGGAAAAAAAATAGAACTTGCGGAATAATTTATTTAAAACTGAACAACTAAAAGAAAACTGTATAAAAATGCCACTCAGCATATACCACTCAATAATGCGGAAGTCTACAATATCACCCCAAAACCTGGAAACTCACAGGAACATAAGCTAACAGGAAGTAATACACGGCTCTAACTCCAGAATGTCTAAAGCAAAAGTACGAAAAGAAGGGTAAATACTACAGATAGAGTAAAGGTCTGCGGATGTTGCAGATGTACCTCGAAGTCTCCGTAGCTCTCCCTGCCTCAAGGATAGTGTGCCTGAGATGAAGTACCTGGATCTGCACATGAAAAACATGCGCAGAAGGGGCACGAGTACACCACAGCGGTACTCAGTAAGTGCCAAGCCTAACCTCGGTTAGGTAGTGACGAGGAAGGTCAGGGCCCTACTGAGATAAAACAAAATAAATTATAGGATAAGGAAGAATAGTATAGATAAAGTCTACAGCGAGAATCTAAATAGGATAAATAAGGAACGCAGTACTAGAAGGCAGAAACATGACAATACAAGGAAATGCTGCTCATAATAGGAATGATAATCGGGGATCTAATAGTATCCCGAGGATCTCTTGGTATCCTCAATAGCAATTTAAGAATCTCTTGGTATCCCGAGGATCTCTTGGTATCCTCAATAGCAATTCGGGGATCTCTTGGTATCACGAGGATCTCTTGGTATCCTAAATAGCAAATTTGGGGATCTATTGGTATCCTTAATATGTATGTATGTGTATATATATATATATATATATATATATATATATATATATATATATATATATATATATATATGCCAGGGATCTCTTAGTATCCCGCACTCTCAGTCAAGAACATATCACGTGCAGGGGATCTCCCGGGATGTCGTCCCGTAGTCCCAAATTTAAAACATACAATAACAGCTCAAACAACAAGAAAAGTACTAAACTCGGAACAAGCAATAGTAAATTCTATCCTAACATGCTTCACGGAGTACAAACAAAGGCAGTTTAAGCAAATAGGCAAGTAAGTCAACTAAACATGCTTCTCTAAGCTAAAGCAGGAAAAGCTTACAATTAGGATAAACAGATAAGCAAGAAAACTCAATTGAATTACTTCAAGTAAAATGGATTTTTAAACAATTATCTCAAGTACGTGCTCGTCACCTCACATACGAGGCATTCAAATATCAAATATCATGTCCTAAGGGGAAAAGGTCCCCCACACAAGGTTAGACAAGCCACTTACCTCGAACCGGCAAAAAAATCAACTAGAAACCACGCCTTTTGCCACGAGTATCCGACTCCAAGTGGCCCAAATCTATTTAATTCAATTACATATCATAAATAACATCTCAAGCAGCTGATTCTACTGTTTAATTTAAAGCTAAGGCGCGAAAATAGGTAAAATAACCAAAATGCCCCTCAGGCCAACGTCTCGGAACCGAATAATTTTTATATTTTCAGAACCCTCGTACCCTCATGGGTCTATACATAACAAGAACACTGAAATCAGAGTCCAAATGGCCCCTCAAATCCTCCATTAAAGGTCTAAGAACTTTTCCCCCAATTTCTACCAAAATTTCGAAATTAAATGATGAAATTAACTAAAAATTGATGGAATATAACTAGAAAGGATTAAAGAAACGTTACCCAATGATTTTCTCTTCAAACCCCTCTCAAAATCACCCTCTCCCAAGCTCCAATTTGATTTTCCAACTTTTGAAACTAAACCCTTGAATTTGTTATTTCATTACAATGGTTTCCGCATCTCCGGTCAAATTCTCGCTTCTGCGACTTCCGCTTTGGCGGTCAACCTTCCGCTTCTGCGGAAATTCACTTATGTCCAGAATTCGCATCTCCGATCAAAATACCGCATCTGTGGCTTCCGCTTCTGCGGACCATGCTCCGCTCCTACGGAATTTCTCTAAGGGCAAGACTCCGCTTCTGCGATACCATTGTCGCATCTGCGATACCGCAGATGCGGATCCTCGTCCGCTTATGCGAAAACAGCTCCCCAGCCAATTTTTGCACTTGCGACCTCCACTTCCACATCTGCGAGACCGCTTCTGCGGTCCCAGATCCGCAGAAGCGAAAATACCATAAGCAGCAAAATTTCTCCAATTTCACAAGTCCAAAACTTTCCCGTTAACTATCCAAAATCACCCCAAGGCCCCTGGGACCTCAACCAAAAACACCAACACCTCCTATAACATCATTCAAACTTGTTCCAATCATTAAAACACCTCAAACAACACCGAAACCATCAAATTACATCGAATTCAAGCCTAAGTTCTTCTAAATCTTTCGAAACACGCATTCGATCAAAAACTCAACCAAATCACCTCCGAATGACCTGAAATTTTACACACACATCCCAAATCACTTAATGAAGCTGCAACAACTCTCGTAATTTCATTCCGACCCTCGGATCAAAATCTCACTACTGGACCGAAAACTTCAAAAACTCGAACTTCGGCATTTCAAGCCTAAATCAGCTACGGACCTCCAAAACACAGGTCGAACACGCTCCCAACCTCAAAATCACCTAAAAAAGTTAATGGAACCATCGGATTTCCATTCTGAGGTCGTCTTCACCCTGTTCCGACTACGGATAACTTTCCAACACTTTAGCTCTCATTTAGGGACTAAGTATCCCAAAACTCTCCGAAACTCAAAACCGAACATCCCAGCAATTCAAATTAGCATAAATAGACTTGGAAAAAATAGTAGTTAGGGGATCGGGGCATCAATTCTTAAGACAACCGGACGGGTCGTCACAGAACTAAGGGGAAGGCTTGTGCATAAGAGGTAGATCCAATAAGAAAGATTCAAATAGTGAGAGACCTAAATCAAGGTCAAAATCCGGATACAAAAATGTCATGTTCAAATACTGTCATAAGAAAGGTTACATTATTGCTGAATGCTTTAAATTGAAAAACAAAGAAAAGCATACAGAAAAGAAAAATGAACACAAAAATACTGACGTTGCCGAAGCAAGTGTAGTTGCTGATGAGACTGAGGGAACTATTTTTTTAGAAACTAATAATAATTTCAAATCCAACAATGAGTGGGTTTTTGATTTGGGTTTTCTTATCATATGTGTCTCAATCGGGATTTATTTACTATATATGAATCTATTGGAGGTGGACTTGTCTCGATGAAAAATAATGTTGCCTACAAAGTTATTGGAAAAGTTATAGTTCGAATCAAAATGCACGATGATGTGGTGAGAACTCTCACTGATGTTAGAAACGTTCCTGACTTGAAGAAAAATCCCATCTCTTTGGGCACTCTAGAATCTCTTAGGTGCAAGTACACAGGTGTTGACATCCAATTTTGTCGCTCTTTTCTTCCAAATTATTTACTTGAGCTTCTAATATCACTAATAATGTAAGAATAGTTATTTTACTATTTTTAGCACATACTAAACCTAATTATTATTATTTACTTAATATCACTATTACTAGTATTATTAATGTTACTACTACTACTACTAGCCCTTATTAATATTATTATTATTATTATTAGTAGTAGTAGTACCATTGTAAGTCCAAAAGCATCTCTCTAACGAAGTATCATTCCTTTGATTCAGCATTTATCTAACAATTAAGCATAATAGTTATTTTGCATTGTCTTATAATTAGTTTACTTATATAAATGCTAGCAATTATATTTATTAAGATATACTAAATAATTCTATTGATTAGGATAATAATATATAATATGGCTAATAGAGTTATTTTAATCTAAGAAATAGAGCACAAAGAAATGCAAAGGGAATTTTTAAGTTTCTAACTAAGTTAGTTAGTTCAATTAAATAAAACCAATTTAGTTTAATATTGGTCCTGAATTCTGACAGTCCAGAGCATATTGAAATCCCTTCAAACCGAGCCCAAATTGGTAGAATCCCTATCTCCTCGTAACAGTCGCTCCTCACAATTCTTTACCCTTTTCCTTCTTTTAACAAAACTTCATCTTCTCCATTTCCGTACAAGTTTTGTTGGACCATTTTGGTGCAAATCTATTCTTTTTAACATCTTTCTCTTTGACCAACTCTTGTGAAGACTGAATCCCCAACGTTCAGATTCAAACGGGCAGCTCAATTTTGAACTCCTAATTTTAAAATTCTGCTCTATCTATAAATACCAGGATTTAGGAGTTTTGGGCAGAGGTTTTTACCTCCATAGAAGCTCATTGCCTGCTTTTAAGTAACTTTGCTATTTCTTCTTTGTCGCTATTAGCTTTCTGATACACAGTTAATTGAAGAGGCTCAGAGGAGGTGTACATTGAGCTTGCGTGATAGTACCTAGCCGTTAGAATCTGTTAGTTAGAAGGGAAATTATAAGTTTTATGTGGAGACACTTTAGTCCTCATTATAGTTATTTTATATTTTTTATACATTACAATTAGGCCCCTGTAATTAGGTGCTAGAAGGACATTGAGTCCATTAAGCTAGTTACCTCATTTTTGTCTTGTAGTGACAGTAAGCTATACATATATTTGTACCCCTGCAGCTGAGGAAAGGGGAGATAATATTTCCTTTTACCCTAATTTCACTTTCTCTTTATCTTTTCTGTATTTCCTTTTACTGTTTTATTGTTGCTGCACCATTTGGTATCAGAGCACGACCTTGGCTCTGTGGAGTAATGGCAGAATTAGCTGAAGTGATGAAGATGTTGCACCAAATCTCTACAGAGATGACTAGATTTACAGCTCGACAAGACCAGTTGGAGGCTGACCATGAGCAGTCTTGTAAAAATCAAGAAGCAGCCTTGAGTGAAATTAGGGAAGTGTTGAATGAAGCCATTCATGGGGGAAAGAGACCTGAAAGAGACAAGGATCTCAATCCTACTGGTGGGGAGCTGTATTCACCAAGTGATATGCCACTCGAAATAGGTGAGTTAGCTACCCCTTCTTCTGCAGCTGGTACCAGTAGCTTGCTTCCTTTGGGAACCAGCACCAGCACTGTTCCATTGAATGTTAGCCATCAGATCCCTCTTCCCCAGTTACCACCACTGGGGACTTCTGTTAGTTTCAACCCTCTTCCATTCCCAGTGAACCCTAATTACCAGTCATCAGTTCCTCTAACACCAGGTTGAGCTGCTATACCCCAGTCTATACCCCAGTTTAGCCAAATCCAACCATCACAAACATGTTTTTCTCCTCAACTTAGGGGTGTTAATGTTCCCCCACATCCCTTCTTCACACCACAAGGGGCTAGTAGGCCATACTATTCTGTCCAAAATATGCATGTGTCGTTTGGCCCTTACCCACCAACATACTTCCACAACCCACTCACATTTCACCAACCGTATACCACCAGTTACCCTATACTCAGCCTACTCCTGCACATATTCCCTATCAAAACAACCCCATGTATGTTAACCAAACAAACTCTCAAAGTACATCTTATCCTAACCTACCTTTCACTAAATATACTAAGGTGGAGTTCCCTAAATTTAATGGTGAAGATTTGAGGATCTGGTTGTATAAGGTGGAGCAGTTCTTTGCTGAAGAAGAAGTTACCATACAGCAGAAAATGAAGTTGGTGTCTCTTCATTTTGAAGGAGATGCCCTTCAATGGCACTTAGGGTACATGAGGAGCAGGGGGCAGTCACCTCTACCTACCTGGGAGGAATACATTTGGGCCTTGTGTGATACCTTTGGGGCTGAATATACTGACCCTATGACTGAGATTATGAACGTTAAGCATACAGGGACAGTGAAGGATTATCAAAGATCCTTTACTAATGTTATGACTAGACTCAACATAGTTGTGGAACATGCCATCAGCATATTCCTTAACAACCTTAAGCCAGAACTCAGCAATGCTGTGAGGATTGGAAATCCATGTACACTACCCCAGGCCTTTTACTTAGCCAGGTTGCATGAAGCTAGTTTTGCAGCCCAAAGTAAAGCCCTAAAAGTGAGCAATTCAGTGTCTGCTGTACATAAGGGAAATCCAGGACAAGGGTCAAGAAGTTGGCCTAGGAATAACATGAATGCATTCAGGAAACAAACTACAGGTAACTTTGATAATAGCAGGCGAAGAAAGTTGAGCCCAGCAGAAATGGAGGAAAAGAGGGCTTAGGGACTGTGTTTCTTTTGTGATGAGAAGTTTGTGCCTGGCCATAAATGCCAAGCCAAGAGGCAATTGTTCTCATTAGAACTGGAAGTAGGTGAGGTACCCTTGGAAGAGGAGGAAGATGAGCAAGTGGAAGGGGAAGTAGAGGAGCTGAATGCAGAACTTCCTGAGAACTGTGCTATATCTACAAGCTATAAATGGAACCTTAGGTTATCAAACCCTGAGGTTAAGAGGATTTACAGAACAAAAACCTTTGGAGATCTTCATTGACTGTGGTTTTACACATAATTTTATATATGAGGAGGCAGCAACAAGGTTGAGATGCCAAATAAGTAAGACTAAACCTCAACTAGTACAGGTTACTGATGGAAGGGAAGTGCCTACTGATAGCATATGCAAGGGGTTCAGATGGTTAATGCAAGGGACTGTGTTCGAGGATGATTTCTTGGTATTTCCAATTGGCAAAAGTGATATAGTGCTGGGAATACATTGGCTCTACCCCCTAGAGGACATCAAGTTCAATTTCAGGAAGCTTATGATGGAGTTTGAGTACCAAGAGCAATTGCTCACCTTACAAGGGATTCAACCAAAGTTCAAAATAGTGAAGCCAAAAGCTATCAGTAAAATGACATTAGCAGGATCACAATTCTTCATGGTTAAGGTGAGAGAAGTTGAATGCAAAGAGGTCAATATGACAGAACTTGAATAAGAGAAAGAATCCAAGGAACTTGAGGGGGTCCTAACTGAGTATACAGGGATATTTGGAGAGCCAACACAGCTACCTCCTTCAAGAGGAGTGTTTCATCATATTCCTTTGAAGGAGGGCAGCTTGCCAGTCAATTCCAGACCTTACAAATATTCACCAATACAGAAGGATGTCATTGAGACAATGGTGAGGGAAATGATAAATCAAGGCATCATACAGTACGGTTCCAGCCCCTATGCTTCCCCAGTGGTGCTGGTAGGCAAGAAGGATAGATCTTGGAGGCTTTGTGTTGACTATAGGGCCCTCAACAAGATGACAGTTAAGGACAAATTCCCTATACCTATCATTGAGGAACTCTTAGATGAGCTGGGAGGGTCACAGATTTACTCCAAGATAGATCTTAGAGCAGGGTATCATCAGATTAGAATGGCAACAAAATGATATCCAGAAGACAGCTTTTAAAACACATTCAGGGCATTATGAATACTTGGTCATGCCCTTTGGGTTGACCGATGCACCCTCTAGCTTCCAAAGTCTTATGAACCACATTTTCCAGCAGTATCTCAGAAAGTTCATCCTAATCTTTTTTGATGATATCCTAGTCTACAGCAGTAGTCTGGAAGAGCATCTGCAACACTTAAGAGTGGTCTTTGGCTTGCTATTGCAACACCAACTGTTGGCAAAGAGAAGCAAATGTGTCTTTGCTGTACAGAGGGTGGAGTATTTGGGTCATTATATCTCAGCTCAGGGGGTGTCAACTGGCCCCAGGAAGATTGAAGTTGTGCAGTCATGGCCTGAACCTCAATCTGTAACACAGCTAAGGGGATTCTTGGGTTAACAGGGTATTACAGAAGGTTCATAAGAAGGTATGGGGTGATCAGCAAACCTCTCACTGACATGCTTAAGAAAGATGGGTTTATTTGGACTAAAGGAGCCAGGGAAGCTTACAACCAACTGAAAGTTGCCCTCACCACAGCCCCTCTTCACATCTAATTCTTTTGTTTCTTCCTTTCTTTACATGTTCACTTTGGAGCAAATGGAGTCTTAATTCGAGACTTTCACAGTGGAGTCTCATAGAGACCTAACACTACCCGAGCATGGAGTCATCATATCCCATACAATCCTCCTCAGAATGCACCCGATAGCAATAAAACAAGTGAAACGCTTGGGAACGCCTATGGCGTCTTTATTTCCTTTTCCTCATCATTCATGCTATTTGACTTGACTTGTGTGATCTGAGTTTATCTCCAATTTTTAGGATTACATTTTGAGATTCGTGTTATCGAATGGCATAACATGCTTGATTATGTAAAATCTTTATCGATACAATACCCTTTTAATCACATAGATTGCAGCATCTAGATATAAGAACATAGAATCAGTTCTATTTAAAATGATGCTTTTAAAAACTACTCGTCAAGCCAATTTCTAGTGACGTTAAGCTAGATTTTATAGATGAGTGTTTTGGTAAAATACAAATGTAAACCATTCTCTTGAGTCTTAATCGATCTTTAAGATTTTTTGTCAAGCTGATCCTTGGAGCTCTGACTAGGAAGTATATTTGTGAAACCATCAGATTCTATAAAAGAAGTTTAATTATTTTTCTAGAATGCATAAAGTCCGAGTCTAAAAGAAGTTTGCCACATTAATGATTAATATTGTCTTATTCTTTACTAGATTACATTTAGCGTATGGCAAATTCATACATTTAGGTAATCAGTTAGTAATATATTATATTTAATTAATTAACCCGAGTTTGGCCGGTAACTGTAGTTAACGGATCACATGGGGTGCTTTTATAACCTTCCCTATAGGATTAATTAGAACCCTTAGCTATAATCTCAAGGTTAAATAGACCATAAAACAGAGTTAACTTTAAGCACAACTTAGTTAAAATTGGTTTCCTAATTCACCATTAAAATAATTAGGTGGAGACTCTCTTTAATTAATTAAACCTTCAGAATTATCAATATATTATACTCTAATTTGACCCGTGTTAAAATGGGGTATAACAGCTTGGTGACTCTGCTGGGGAAAGGAGGTTCTAACCATAACAGACTTAGGTTAATTAAGGCTTGTGTGCTTACTTTATTTGACTTTAAATTATTTACATGTCATTATTGCTTTGCTTGATATAAACTGTTTATGTGTTATTGCTTTAATATAAACTGTCATTCCGTTCACTTCTTCCACTCCTGAAAAATTCACACAATTCACACACTTAAGCGGTTACGTAGTTTGCGGTCGTGCACTACTAAAACACCCTTTAGTCGGAATGTTCTTGTAGATTTAGTCGATCAGCGCTGCAGTCGACGGCCACATACTTTCCACTCCCAAGTTTTCCGCTTGGGAGAGCCTCGTGTCTTAGGAAACCAACTCTAGTCAACCTAAGATAGAGCGAAACCAATACCCTCTTTTAAGAACATTCATCATTTCATTGAATTAGAAGACTTAATATCCTTGGTGTATTAAGTGCATTAGTTGACTTTACCCGAATGTCTAAGTGACACATTATCATACTCTATGTACACATTATCATACTCTATGTGCATATTTGAAGGATAATTGTGCCTAAATATGAACTATCTGCTCTAATTAACTAAAATTTTAGGAAAAGGATAAAACGTGCTTTTTCTACGACAACTATGAAGATGTCGAGTTTGGATCAACTATTTACTAGAAGTCAACGACAAAAGAAAATTATTATTATTTTAAACTATGAAGTACATAGCATCTTAGTTTCTTTATTTGACATGTAATAATTTTTACACTACCATTATTTTTGGGAAAAAAGATTATTTCAATTAATCAAGAGCAATAGAATGCAATATTATGGCACATTTACTCTTTAAAAATACGTTAGGCCTACCTCTGGCACAAAGAGGTCACTTGCATATTAGGACGCGCTATTTGTTGACTTTACTTGCTACATGACTTTATTTATACATAATTTTGTTTGAGGTTTACTTATCCAATTTTGCATTATTATATCTTGTTATTATCTCATACTGACTCGTTTTCTTTTTTTCTTATTTTTCTTATTTTTAACAAAACAAATATTTTTTTTTCAAATCTAATGGTTAACTTGTAAGAACCATCACCTTCATATTTCACGAAATGCAGTCACAACTTTCCACCGTTAGATCTTGCTACACACATTAAAGACTCATCCATGCGCTTCGCTACCAATCTCATCCAAAACATTACATATCAATTACTCAAATACTACCAGTCTTCACCCACCCACCCTATAGGATAACAAACTCAACCTCACTTCATGTTGACATTTTCGCCTAGTTATTTAGTTTCAATAGAACGTTCAGATCAAAATAACCATACAAACCTCTACACTCTTATAATTTTATTAGTCTCAGTTTGAACTACGTCTGGTCTGATTCTTGTTCCAACAAGATACGTAGGCAATCTTACATAAGGGTTCGGTCATCTTGTTTTTTTAAAATTCTGTGTCCTCGGAATTGGAAACTGGGGCATATCTTAGAATAAATCAACTCTTCATATCTTCAGTCATTCTACTGGCTCACTACATACCCTCAGAATTGGAAACTGAGGCATATTTTTAAGTCAACCAACTATTCAAATTTTTTACCTTCTGACTGTTCTAAATTTCAAAGCTGAAAACTGGGGTAGCTTTTTGAAATAGTTTAACTACTCTTCAAAAATTGTTCAACTTCCAACCGACTTATTTATTCCTACTATAAGTTTTATTTTTGCCCATACCTAAAATTAATATAACTCTTTAAATGGATCCTCATAAGTTTGATAAATTTGAACTCTAGGTCCAGAGCCATCTACTTCCCATTATTACCACATTGAATGATTGATCCAAAATCCCAAGACATGATGGTTCAACACAAGTCAATCACTTTCTCTTAAACTAACAATTTTTCTTTGAGTGAGCAGGAGCATACTATCATACATCGACCGAAGCTCAAACAACAGATATATGATTCAGACAAAGCCTAGACAAAGAGCTAACTCAACAAGAATCAACGCCCTTTCCCATACTAAGAATTTTTCTTTGGATGCAGGAACAACAAAAGTCACGAGATGATGATGGTGAATCAACATCAAGTCCACTAGTCATGACTGATCATCATTAGGGCTACCACGACCTTGCCATAATAAGCCAGACGGCTTAATCTCTCCATTTATTCTTGACTTTAATCTTTTTACTTTATCATGACTTTATATCTTTATTAGCATCTTTACATAATTATTTGTAGGTGACATTTTGCTAAAATATTACAAGAGTTAGCAATCAAGTCTACTGACCAAGAAGCACCGTTCGGCCTCCCGTGGCCTAACCATCATAAGCCATTGCTTTATATCTCAGTTTACCCTTCACTTTACCCTTTATATTTATCCTAACTTCATGACTCAATTAATAACTTTAGCCTAAATTTTTGCTGGAACAAATATTAAGTCTACCATTCAAGATCGGAAGCGTCATTCAGCCCGACACTGCCTCACATCACAAGCCGAGTGATATTTCTCTTACTTTACTCTATACTTTACCCGCTACTTTATCATTCACTTTATCTATCTTAATGACTTTAACTTAAATATTACAAGAATCATCTTCAAGTCTATTGTATGTGTCATACGGTCCATCGAAATCTCAACTTCAACAACAATTTTCCTTCCTTACTCTATACTTTACCATTTATTTTATATCAATTTTATGACTATAATGATTTTACTGTGAACTTTATATGAAAATTTATTCAAGACTTCACAAGCATCAACATGACATAATAAGACAAAAAATCTCATTCATATTTAATCATTGACTTTACCCCCTACTTTATTATGTACTTTTCACTTTGCGAATTTATCCTAAACTTTACGGGAATAATGATCAAGTCTCCAAAGACAAATGGAGGAATCATTCAACATCAAATTTTCAAAGACAACCGGAGATATCATTTGGACAACCTCATCTTCATAAGCCAAACAACTCCATTCATATTTTATCATAACTTTACCCTGCTTTATCACAACTTTACGACTTTATGACATTGTCCTGAACTTTACAGGCAATTGTGCCCATGACTTTACAAACATCATTCATCATTAAGTCTCCGAAGACAACCGGAGGCTTCATCAACATCAAGTCCACCGACCACAATTGGAGGAATCACTTAGGCTCGTCCGCCTTAAAATAAGACATTTAGCTCGTCCGCCTTGGAATAGGACATTTAGGCTCATCCGCCTTCAATAGGACATTTAGGCTCGTCCGCCTTCAAATAGGACATTTAGGCTCGTCCTCCTTAAAATAGGACATTTAGGCTCGTCCGCCTTCAATAGGACATTTAGGCTCGTCCGCCTTCAATAGGACATTTAGGCTCGTCCGCCTTCAATAGGACATTTAGGCTCGTCCGCCTTCAATTGGACATTTAGGCTTATCCGCATTCAATAGGATATTTGGGCTCGTTCCCTCTCAAATCGGACATACCAGGTTAGTTCACCCTCAAATAGAACATATTGGGTCGTCTACCCTCTAATTGGAAATATTAGGTTCATCCACCTTCTAATAGGATATACCGGGCTACTCCACCCTCAAATAGGACATATTGGGCCGTCTACCCTCTAATGAGACATATCGGGCAACTTTACCCAAGATTTTATAAGCATACTCAAGTCTCCAAAGACAAATAGAGGCATCATTCATCAAGTCCCGAATACAACCGGAGATATCTTTGGCTATACAACCTCATTTTTCATAAGCCACACGACTTTATTTCCACTTTAGCGTTGAATTTACCCTCTACTTTACCATGACTTTAATACTTTAAAAATTTACAAATAACTTTACCCTGAACTTTACAGGAAACGTTATCCAAGACTTTACAAACATAATTTATTATCAAGTCCCCGAAGACAACCGGAGACGTCATTCATCCATACAACCCCATCATCATAAGCCAAATGACTTTATTCCTACTTTAAACTTTACCCTCTACTTTATCACGACTTTATGACTTTACGACTTTACAAATGTAACGACCCGACCGGTCGTTTTATATTTTAGAACCCCGTTCCCTTATATAAAACTTTCCACGCTTGCTTTAGCTAATTTATAACTTGCGGGGACGGTTGGTTTGGGAGTTGGAAGAGTTTTGAGTAAAAATATGTCCATTTACTTCTTTAAAATTTTCTTAAAAGACCAAGTTTCACTTCGGTCAACTTTTTAGGAAAATGGACCCAGATTCGTGATTTGACAATTCTGAAGGGTCCGTGAGAAAATATGGGACTTGGGCGTATGACCGGAATCGAATTCCGAGGTCCCTAGATCGAGTAATTAATTTTTATTTAAAATTGTTTAATTGAAGTTTTAAAGAATTAAAGAAACTAAGTAATCATTGATTCCCTAGGTATCGAGCTCGGATTTTGGTTCCGAATCTTGGTACAGGTCCGTAATATTGTTTAAGACTTGCCCGTAAAATTTGGTGCCAATCTGAGTAGTTTATGGGCGTTTTGACCCGTTAGAAGAAAATTAAGAACTTGAAGTTCAATAGTTTGATCCATTTGGTTTTAGGGGGTGATTGCAAGATTTAGCGTTGTTTTGAGTGTTCCGAGGGTTCGAGTAGGTCTGCCTCGTGATTTCAGACTTGTCGGTATGTTCGGCGGGACTCGGGAGCCCCGAACGTCAATCGGACGAGGCTCGAGTGAAGTTGAAATTTTGAAAAGGGAGCTGAGTTGTTGCTTCTGTCATAACCGCATCTGCGGTTCTAGAACCGCAGAAGCGGGACCGCAGATACGGTCAATCTATCGTAGAAGAGGATAGGGGCCAGGCCAAGGGAAACCGCAGAAGTAGCCCAGAAACCGCAGAAGCGATTCCGCTTAAGCGATCCCTAGACCTCAGAAGCGGTCCAGTCGCCTTAGGCCCACACCGCAGAAGCGGCCCAGTTTCCGCAGAAGCGGTTCCACAGAAGCGGGACCCAGACCGCAGAAGCGGTCCAGGCATTTTGGGCCAGGTTCGCAGAAGCGATCCTAATTCCGCAGAAGCGGTCAGTGCACCGCAGAAGCGAAAATTGCTGGGCAGTGAGATTATTTAATTCGAACTCAAAGACCATTTATGTCACGACCCAAAATCCACTAAGGGTCGTGGTGGCGCTGGACACTGCTGTCAGGAAAGCTAACCAAATTTCTTAATCAAAATCTCGTTTTAATACTTTTGGAATCTAGGATTTTTCTTCAAATTTAGCAATTTTAAAGAATATAGTCTCAAATCAAATTTAAATGATAAGCAGTTAATACAATACTTCAAACCATCCCAGAACCCGGTGTCACAAGTGCATGAGCATCTACTAACAAGAAAATAAAGTACAACATCCGTCCGGAATACAGTGGACAGGAAGTAAATATACTACATTGGAAGGGACTGCTCTAGCTGCGGCCGTCTCGAATGATGCAGCTCACCTAGTCCTAGAATCATCCGCGCTGCTACGCCCAGTAGGCCACTAGTGTTACATATACCTGTGCAACAAAAATACACAGAAATGTAATATGAGTACGCAAACAACGTGTACTCAATGAGTATCCCGACTAATCTCGAAGAAATAGAGATAAGATGGTCAACTTCGACACTTACTAGGGGTCAATAGACAATATACTATCAATGTGAGGAAATCATGGATTTATATAGCAGTTCTAATTCACGAAGCCGGAAAACAGGTAAACACCTTCAACAAATAATCAAGGATTTTTCAAGGTTTACTCTTTATTATCTTATCAATTTATATCAAGCCACGAAGGGCAAATTTCACGTTTAAAATTCTCAAGCGACAAATAACATGCGCAAATCACACCGAGGCGACGGCCCGATCCAACAGAAATGTAAATTGTGCACTTGTCGAGGTTCGACGGTGCATCTAGAGATGCATCTATTTAATCTGTTGAGGCGTTCGACCCGTTCCATAAATAAACACATACCCTGCTCGCGAATCATGCATGCGATGCAGGTACACATAGAGATACATGCTCAATCAGTCAATTAAGAACTTATCGGGGGATATCTATTCAAATAAAACAATCTCTTTTAACAATTCAGGAAAAATGCATTTAATTCTTTTTTAAATTCATTTACTAATCCAAGGTGATATAAGCAATTAAAGCTATCAATGGGTCCATAAATAATCCAAGTATAACATGCTTGTGGATCCTAACTACCCGGAAAATAGCATAATAGTAGCTACGCACGGACTCTCGTCATCTTGTCCATATGTAGNCTCAACTCGCTCCGAAGATCCATAACCGGCATTCCACGCCCTTCCAAAGGCTCTACTTGATGCACCACGCCCCAAAATTAGCCAGTGGTTACGCAAATACATTAATATATGCTCAATTATTCATTACAATCTAATTTGTAGCAATTCCTAACTCCGATCGAAAAGTTGACGAAAATGCCCTCGGGTCCACGTGGCTGGATTCCGAAATTTTTCAAAGATAAACTTTACCCATAAACTCACGAACTCAAATATATGATTTTCTCTAAATTTCATACCCAAAATCGTGGTCAAATTTCAAGAACAATAATTTTCTAAGTCTTCCCTCAAACCCCAAGTTTTTCTACAATTTTCATGCTCAAATCCATACATAATTGATGTATTTAACTCAAAATAGGTGGGAATAACTTACCTTATCATTAATGATGAAGATCCTCTCTTGAAACCCCTCTAAGAATCGCCCAAGCCAAGAAAATATGAGAGGAAATAGCCAAAATCCGATTTTTAAAACACCTTCACTGCCTCAGCAATTTCCGCTTCTGCGAAAATATTTCTGCTTCCGCGTTCCCGCTTTTGTGAACAAAACGCCGCTTCTGCGGACACTGGGCTCTAGCCCAATTTTCGTTTATGCGGTTCCGCTTTTGCGGATCTAGGGCTGCTTCTGCGGTCCTGGGCTTCTTCATATCTAACCGCTTCTGCGGCTTCTGCCTCGCTTATGCGAGGCCGCTTCTGCGGTCCCAAATCCGCAGAAGCAGAAATACCAGAAGCAGCAGCTCCAACCCTTTTTCAAACTCCAAATTCGATCCGTTAGCCACCCAGAATCCACCCAAGGCCCCCGGTACCCCAACCAAACCTACCAACCAATCCCAAAATACATTACGGACTTGTCCGAGGCCTTAAATTATATCAAACAATGCTAAAACCATGAATTACAACCCGATTCAAGCTTTATGAACTTCGAAATTTCAAACTTCTACTTCTGATGTTTAAACTTATCAAATCACGTCTGATTGACCTCAAATTTTGCACACAAGTCTTATTTGACATTACGGACCTACTCCACCTTTTGAAATCAGATTCCGACCCCGATATCAAAAAGTCCACCTCCAGTCAAACTTCTCAAAAACCTTCAAATTTTTATCTTTAGCCAAATGGCTCCAAAGTGACCTACAGACCTCCGAATTCACTTCCGATCGTGCCCCCAACTCCAGAATCACCATACGAAGCTATTCACAGTCTCGGAATCCCAAACGGACATTGATAACACAGAAATACACTTCAAGCGAAACTTATAAAATTTTTTCTAAAATGCTAACCTCCACGATATGCGCCAAAACGCTCCCGGGTTATCCAAAACCCAAACCGGGCATACGCCCAAGTCCAAAATCATCATACGAACCTGCTGGAACCTTTAAATTCTGATTCTGAGGTCGTTTACTCAAAATTCCAATCCTAATTCATTCTTTCAGCTTTAAGCTTTCGAAATGAGAATCCTCTTTCTAAATCGACCCTGAACTTCCCAAAATTCAATTTCGACCACGCGTACATGCCATAATACCTAAAATGCAGCTGTTCATGGCCTCCGACTGCTGAACGGAGCGCTAGGACTCAAAATGATCGGTCGGGTCATTACAATTTATTTCATTTTCTACACCACTTAGGCGATTTGGAGGCTTCCAAAGAGAGGATTTCAACATAGCACTTCAAGGTAAGTTACTTCCATTCATTATTAGTTTAAATACATGTATATTAAGTTGATTAAACACTAAAAATTAGGTAAAATCAAAGGGTTAGAGCTAGACCTAGGGTTTTAATAAAACTAAGATTTAATCATGAAATGTGTTCTGAAATGGACTAGAAATCATATATTATTGATCCTTAGGTTGTAGAGAATAACTCCTTTGAAAAATCTCGGAATTCGGGCATGTGGGCCCGGGGTTGAAATTTAGGAAATTCATGTAAATGGTTGGTGAATTGCTTAAATAGCTAGGAATTGATCTTGCGAGCCTATATTAATTAGCTCTTACTCCATTTAACTAGTTCGGGATTGTTCGGCTTCGAAGTAAGGACTTGGGCTCATTCTTGGTAATTGGATGTGCACGTTGGAGCGAGGTGAGTCTCCTTTCGAACCTTGTAAGAGGGAATTGTCCTCGTAGGTATAATAAATAAGTATTTGCTACTAAATGCGGGGACTACGTACGTACTAGGTGACGAGAGTCCGTGCGTAGCTATTATGATATTAATTATTTGGGTAGTTTAGGACCCACATCATGCCTAATTTGGGGATATCTTTTATTTAAATTGTCAACATGATCATTTATGACATGCTAGAGACCTGAGAAGAACAAAAAGGGAACATATGAACTTGCTGAACCCTATAAGAGATTCTTTGTATGTAAATGAGCCTTTGTGTGCATTCTGGAGGTTTTTTTTGATATTTATGGATCGGGCCGATCGCCTCGGTGAAATAGATGCATCTATGGTTCGTGTCGTTCGACCCTCGGCAGTGCACAATTTATTTTCTGTTGGAGCGGGTCGTCGACTTCGGCATGTTTGCGCATGATATATATTTATATGTGCTAAAGCTTAGACATGACATGCTTATTTGATGAGTACTTGAACTATAAATAACAACTAAAATATGGTCAAGAACATGATTATTGCTTTTCCTTATTACTTGTTAATTATTGGAGATTTTCATGCTTAGCATAGCACCTTATCATGATATTATTTTGACCCTAGTAAGTATCAAGTCGACCTCTCGTCTCTACTTCTTCGAGATTAGATGGGATACTCACTGGGTACATCTTGTTTATGTACTCATACTACGCTTCTGTACTTAATTGTACAGGATCTGAGGCAGATACATCTGGTTACCAGTTCGGTGCGCGCCCTTGAGTTTGTGGCAGAGACTTTCACTATGAGTTGCTTCCTTCCTATGCCGCTCAGCAACCGGATGGAGTCTTCCTTTACTTTTGTTGTCTTTCTTTATCTCGAACAGTAGGATAGAGATATTCTTTTGTATATTCTACTAGATGCCCGTACTTGTGACACTAGGTCTTAGCAGACTCTTTGGTAGACTAGTTTTTGGGATTGTATTATTATGTTATTTATTTTATCTATCACTTTCGGGTTTCGATTTCAAATTTGGATAATTATTTCACTTAAATTCCGCTAAAATTAACATAGGGAGATGGAAATGTTCTGCATTGGCTTACCTGGCAACGGTGTCGGGCGCCATCATGACCTATTGTGGAAATGGGTCGTGACAACATGGTATCAGAGCACTAGGTTCACATAGGTCTCATGAGTTATGGGCAAGCCTGATAGAGTCTTGTTGGTCGGTACAGAGACGTATGTATTTATCTTCGAGAGGCTATAGGATATTAGGAAAGACTACTCTTTATTCATTTCCTGTCGTACAGTGCTTAGTGTACTAAATTTCCCTTTTCTATTCTCTCACAGATGGTGAGAACTCGCACCGCTGACGTTCCAGACCCGGGATGAGCTGCTCCCCCCATTGCTAGAGGCCGAGGTAGAGGCCGGGGGAGGGCACCGGTCCGTGGTAGGGGGCGAGGGCATCCCAGAGTCATTCCAGTTGCACCACTGGCAGATCTTGTGGAGGATCATATTATTAAGGAGCAGGGTAAGGTGCCCGCAGCTGAGCCTACCCCGACAGATTTCATGACAGCATCGGGATTTCAGGAGGTCATGGTCCGCATGCTATGGTTCATGGACAATATGACTCAGGCTGGTTTATTTCCAGCAAACCCAGCCACTTCACAGGTAGGAGGGGGACCCAGACCCCTACTTCTCAGGCTCCAGGTCATGCAGCTGCAGTATATCAGACTCCGTGTGTACTGCCTACAGATGGGGCTCAGCCAGTTGCTGCAGTGGCACCCCAGCCAAGGCCAGCTGTGGATGGTAATCCACAGAAGTTATTGGACAGATGGACCAGGCTTCATCCTCCAGTCTTTGGGGGTGAGCGTCATGAGGATGCTCAGGACTTCATATATAGGTGCAGGGACAGACTTATATATGCAGGGACAGACTGCACAATATGAGGATATTGGAGTCGCATGGAGTTGACTTCACTACTTTTCAACTTGAGGGCAGGGGACGTAGATGGTGGTAGTCCTATGTGCTTGGAAGGCCAGCAGGTTCTCCCCCACCCCGCCTCACTTGGGGTCAGTTCACTCAGTTATTCCTGGATCGATACATTCCGCCCTCTGAGAGGGAAGAGCTGCGGTATCAGTTTGAGCACCTAGAGCAGGGTCAGATGTCAGTGACTGACTATGAGGCGAGGTTCTCTGAGTTGTCTCTCCATGCACTTATGATACTTCCCACAGAGGAAGAGAGAGTGCGGAGGTTTGTTGCGGGGTTACACCCCACCATCTGGTCAGGTATGGCTCGAGAGGTAGATATAGGTACGGGGTACCAACTAGTGGTTGAGATTGCACGCAGTATTGAGGGTTATCGTATGAGGGGTAGAGAGCATATGCAGCAGGATAAGAGGGCTAGGTTTTCCGGAGAGTTCAGAGGTGCCCCAACTAGGGGTAGAGGTCAGATTGGTAGGGGTCAGCCCAGTAGGCCCCCAGTTTCAACACCACCACCTGCTGGGGGTGCTCCCGCGCGCTCCTATTTTAGCGCTATGCTAGAGAGTTCTTATCGCCCGCCAGCTATTCAGGGCTCCTCCAGTGGGTATTCAGGTCCTCCGGATTCTTCTCGTCCTCATTTTAGTGCTATGCCGGAGGGTTCATATCATCTACCGGCTATTCAGGCTTCTTCCAGTGGATCTTCAAGTTATCAGAGTCAGCCCTCCGGGTAGCAGGTCGCCGCACCGCGGAGTTTCTTTGAGTGCGGGGACCCTCGTCACATGAGGAGGTATTGCCCTAGACTTCGGGGTAAGGCAGTGCAGCAGGGCCAGCAGCCCATGACTTCAGTACCAGCTGCCCAGCCACCTAGAGGTGGAGGGTAGACGGGTAAAGGTCGTCCTAGAGGTGGAGGCCAGACAAGGAGAGGTCAGCTAGCTACTACTCAGTCAGGTGGAGGCTAGACAGCCGGCGCTCCAGCCAGATTCTATGCTCTTCCGTCCAGGCCAGATGCATTGGCCTCAGATGCCGTCACCACAGGTATTATTTCCGTCAGTGGTAGAGATGCTTCGGTATTATTTGATCTGGGGTCTACCTACTCATATGTATCAACTCTGTTTGCTCGTTTCCTGGTTATTTCTCCTGAGACTTTGGGCACTCTTGTTCATGTGTCTACTCCTGTGGGTGACAGCTCTATTGTGGAAATAGGTCGTGACAACAAATGACTTTACCTTGAACTTTACAGGAAACCTTATTAAAGAATGTACAACCATCAAGCAACTTTATCTAAGACTTTGCTGGCAATATTATATCAAGGCCATTGTTCAACAATCAAAGGCACCATCACGACCTCATTATTATAATCATCTTCATTATCATTTTATTCTCTTTTTAATTTTGCATCTGTGACTTTACCCTAAACTTTACTTATGATTTTATTATAAACGTTCAGATGAATTTTTGCCTGAAACTCTAAAAGTTACATTTTTTAGCAAACACTAACAACATTCTTCTTTGAAATAACAGATGTAAATTTCGACTCGTCACAACTTTACTTTTATTCACATGGACAAACGGCTTCGCTCTTATATTATAACTTTATCCCACTTTATTTACTAACTACTTTTCTTAAGATTCGACAGAAAATACAATTTGAGTATGTTGATTACAACAATAGGAGTCGCATAACACAACGTGGAACTACCTCTTAGCAGTGAACTGGGGCAATTTATCGAAGAGAAATACCAAACTCTCCAACAAAGGTCAAGGACCTACTTCGAACTCAGCTCAGCTCAACTCTCTAAATTCCTAACCAAATTCTTATTTCAAATATCTTTCTTTCAATCAAGGTACCTAGTGTCTTATTCAACACTGGGGCAGCATTTTAAGATTTGTATCAATAGTTGAGTCCTGCTTCAGGGTACCATAAGTCTTGAACTACATATGGCTTGATTCTCGTGAAACCCGAGATATGTAGGAAACTCGAAACCGGAGTTCGGCCGCAATTATTTTTTTATGTCCCCTTTGTCCCATTCCAACCATGTCGGTCGGGACAAAATTGGCTACTAATTAAATATTCTTTGCCCGAAAACTCTTTCATCATCTCCGGTCAAAGAGGGGTGGGTGTTGACATCCAATTTTGTCCCTCTTTTCTTCCAAATTGTTTACTTGAGCTTCTAATATCACTAATAATGTAAGAATAGTTATTTTACCATTTTTAGCACATACTAAACCTAATTATTATTATTTACTTAATATCACTATTACTAGTATTATTAATGTTACTACTACTACTACTACTAGCCCTTATTATTATTATTATTATTATTATTATTATTATTATTATTATTATTATTATTATCATCATCATCATTATTATTATCATTATTATAATTTTTACCATTGTAAGTATTACTCTTATTATCTTTCGCCAAAAGCATCTCTCTAACGAAGTATCATTCCTTTGATTTAGCATTTATCTAACAAGTAAGCATAATTGTTATTTTGTATTGTCTTATAATTAGTTTACTTATATAAATGCTAGCAATTATATTTATTAAGATATACTAAATAATTCTTTTGATTAGGATAATAATATATAATATGGCTAATAGAGTTATTTTAATCTAAGAAATAGAGCCCAAAGAAATGTAAAGGGAATTTTTAAGTTTCTAACTAAGTTAGTTAGTCCAATTAAATAAAACCAATTTAGTTTAATATTGGCCCTAAAATCTGACAGTCCAACCCATATTGAAATCCCTTCAGACCGAGCCCAATTTGGTAGAAGCCCTATCTCCTCGTAACAGTCGCTCCTCACAATTCTTTGCCCTTTTCCTTCTTTTAACAAAACTTCATCTTCTCCATTGCCGTACAAAATTTTGTTGCACCATTTTGGTGCAAATCTATTTTTTTAACATATCTCTCTTTGACCAACTCATGTGAAGACTGAATCCCCAATGTTCGGATTCAGACGGGCAGCTCAATTTTGAACTCCTAATTTTAAAATTCTGCTCTATCTATAAATATCAGCGTTTAGGAGTTTTGGGCAGAGGTTTTTACCTCCATAGAAGCTCATTTCTTGCTTTTAAGTAACTTTGCTATTTCTTCTCTGTCGCTATTAGCTTTCTGATACACATTGAAGAGGCTCAGAGGAGTTGTACGTTGAGCTTGCGTGATAGTACCTAGCCGTTAGAATCTGTTAGTTAGAAGGGAAATTATATGCTTTATGTGGAGAAACTTTAGTCCTCATTATAGTTATTTTATATTTTCCATACATTACGATTAGACCCCTGTAATTAGGTGCTAGAAGGACATTGAGTCTATTAAGGTAGTTACCTCATTTTTGTCTTGTAGTGATAGTAAGATATACATATATTTATACCCCTGCAGCTGAGGAAAGGGGAGATAATATTTCCTTTTACCCTAATTTCGTTTTCTCTTTATCTTTTCTGTATTTCCTTTTACTGTTTTATTGCTGCTGCACCACTTTCACTAGAATATTTTTACCTTATCCCATTGATTGACATTTATCGAGGTAGCGGAACCGAGTCAGGGTCCGGAAGAACTAAGCCTCCCCGCCCCAGTTCACTGCAGTAAAGCAGGTCAGTGTCTTTTTATTTTCTTTTCGATTCCATAAGTTTAAGATGAAGTGAAGTGTATTGTGAAGTGTGTCGCTAGTTCCTCTTTCGTTCTCTTTATATATTCTAGATATCACAGAGAATAGAATTTTGATATGCTTTCTGTTATTTGTATTTATGTCATAATCTTGATTAGAAACCATGAGCTTATGAATTTTCTCTTATTGGTGTGTAATGTCATAGTTTAGCTGCTGCCAATGCATTCGAGATAACGTTCTAACACTTTTTTGCTTATTTGTTTGTATAAAAAAAAGTTGATCGAGAGACTATTGCACTTGTTCGTTTAAAGGAGTGAAAGCAGGAGATAGTTCTGATTTTATTTGTCTTTACTTGATTAAAAGATATCCTAACAAGATAGGCTACGCATATGACAGTAGTTTAGTGAAAATAATACTTTAAACTTGCTCACTCCTCTCGTTTATGAATCATGTGCATAGGATTTTCTATATTCTGGCTATATGTTATTTGAATAAGAAAGAAAACACTCGGCTAAGTGTTTCAAATGAATAAGTCTGGTTTAGATCTCTGATGAACATACAGTTGTGGTATTTTTCGCCCCGTGATGTAGATATCATGACATAGGATCTGTTATCCCGTTTATTAAAGCGAAAAAGGTCTGGGATCTCATTTTCTCTATTTAGTATGAAAGAACCAACTTAGGATTAAAGATTATATAATTAGATAGTAACTAAATGTGTTACTTAATGTATGGGGTCAAATTTGGCCCTATACGTCTCTACGTCGAAGGGTACGCCCAGTAAGTATGCGTCTTTACGCCGAAGGGTACGGCTCAGACGCAAGGACGAAGGCAACGTCAGTCAGAACTCGGCGTCCTCGCTAGAAGGACGTCGAGCACTTTTTGTATTTTTCTTAATTATTATTCCAAGGAAGGTCTTTCCCTATATAAAGGGGACCTTCCCATTGTAATAGGGCATCAGTATTATTCTTGAATAATACAACTCTCTCACTTTCTCCTACTCTCTCTCTCTATCTCTATCTCCGACGAACATCGTCTCTTGAGTTCATAATATCATCTTAAACTATTAGATCTATAACAACAATATCATTCTTACATCTCTTGGTCTATTATATTTGGTTACGATTTATCCTTTCATATTTTTTAATTGTTTTCTAGCTTACAAAGTATATTCTTAACTTTTGATCCAAACAATTTGGCGCCGTCTGTGGGGATTTCGAGAATCAAAATCAAAGTATCCACCTAGAGACTAACCAACTACCTTTCTCTACACCACACGAAAATAAAAGATGGCCGAAAACAACAATAGATCGAAAGCTATAGTGGGTGTCACAACCAATCTTCTTGGTCCTCTCAACGAGGCCAGTAACGATGTCATCACAAATGTAACCCCCAGCATCACACCAGGTGCAGAGATCTCACCCTCCCCACCTGAAGATCTAACGATCTTGCACGAAAAGGGAGCTACCACGTCTGCTGCTAAAGAAGCACCCTCGGTGGTCAAAAAGCTACTGGAAGAGTGCCTAACAAGCACCCTAAGTGGCTTGGTTGAGAAATCACCACAAGGTAACATCAGGCGTGTAATGACAGTAAACACCACCGTTGCCATGGGCAAACCTGAGGTTACACAAGTAAATAACCAACCCATCAAGGCACTGATCAGCGATGGTACGCTAACAACTATCCTGAAGAAGATGGAAGAAATGGAAAATGAAAACAAGGCACTCTGTGACCAAATGAAGGAACACCGGGAGAGGGTCGACAAGATCCCCGAAGATCCCAAGTTGCTACCAAAACGCGACATGGGAAGGTTCGTAGAACAACCATACACTGAAGAAGTTGTCCCTTACCCTATCCCGAAGACCTTCAAGATGCCTCCCTACTTGAGGGTGTACGACGGAACCACCGATCCCGAGGACCATCTGATCCACTACGTCACTGCTGTGAAGGGCAACGACCTATCAAAAGAACAGGTACCGTTGGTGCTGCTGAAGAAGCTTGGCGAGACGTTGACAGGAGGGGCCTTGACATGGTACTCTCAGTTACCAGCTAAGACGATATAAACATTTGAGGAAATGGCGGATAATTTCGTCACCGCCCATGCGGGTGCGAAGAAAGTGGAATCAAGGGTCAACGACATCTTCGCCGTCAGACAAACCACAGGAGAAGGGCTCAGGGACTTCCTAGCCAGGTTTAACAGGGTAAGGATGAGTATGCCAAATGTATCGGAAGGTATGGCAGTCGCCGCTTTTCAGAACGGGCTAAGCAGAGACAGTTGGAGGGCGACCAAGAAGCTGCTGAGTCGCCTCATGAAATATCCCCCTACCACATGGGAGGAAATCCACAACGCCTATTGTGCCGAGGTACGAGTGGACGAGGATGATCTCAATGGGCCAACTCAACGGCTAACGGTGATACACTCAGAAACAAGGAGAGATCGACGCAATGAAGGACGACGAGAACAACTCCCACGCCCCAACAGAGACCGACATCATCCATACACCAGATCCTCCCATATGCCACCCAGACATACCGACGCGTTACAGTGACACATCGCCCCACTCCGAAATGAAAGAGGTAAACCTCCCTTATTATCCGCACATAACTTTTGCGTGTCTCCTTCAGAAATAGTATACGCACTGGAGAAGCTAGGCACCAAGATGAAGTGGCCGCAGAAGATGAAATCGGATCCTGCCACAAGGAAATCAAACGTCCTATGTGAGTTCCATCAGGAACGGGGACACAAGACCGAAGACTGCATAGGCCTATGGCAAGAAGTGGTCAAAATGCTGAACCAGGGATACCTGAGGGAATTACTCAGCGACAAAGCAAAAATCAATTTTGCACGCGGACGGGAACAGCTTCAGGGGCCGCCGAAGCCACCTTCCACAACACGAACGATAAACATGATCGTCGGAGGCGACGATGACTCAGTGATCAATCACGTCAAATTCGCCAACACACACAGACTGAAGCGGATCATCGCCCATGAACGGTATGACGACTTCGAAGATAGTATCACCTTCGATAAGTCCGATGCCGACGGTTTGTCTTTCCCTCACTATGATGCTTTAGTTATTACTTTGTGTATCGCTGATATGGATGTTAAAAGAGTCATGATCGCCGACGGAAGTGGCGCCTGTATTATCCACCCAAGGGTCCTTGCACAAATGGGACTCGAGGATATGGTAATACCACGTTGCATAACACTAACTTGTTTCAACAATGCAGTGGAACGGACATCCAGAGAAATAACACTGCCCGTCTTAGCGGGAGGAGTCACGCTGGAAACAAATTTCCACGTGATGAACCAAGAAATGGTGTACAACGTCATCATAGGACGCCCGTGGATACATGCCATGCGAGCAGTTCCTTCAAGCCTTTACCAAGTGATCAAATTCCCTACCCCATGGGGAGTATTCAGCATTAGGGGAGAACCACGCACCGCCCACGAATGCTACAAAATAGCTCAAGATTGCGCCCACACCCAACAACTGAAGGGGGCGAGTGCGGAGGCATAGCAATTAGCCGTGTCGGGGACTAAAATCGACCCGACAGTGGACGCCATCAGAGATCCCGACGTCGTAGAAGCCTGTAAAGAAACGATCGAAGATCTCGACCCAGTCCAATTAGACGACACCGACCCGGTAAAGAAATCCTACATCGGCTACGGACTCGCCAACCCAAGTAAGTATCATGAACTCCTAACTAACCATGCAGATCTATTTGATTTCTCCCATTCAGATATGTCAGGGATTCCGCGAGACATCGCCACCCACAAGCTAAACGTCGATCCATTACATCCGCCCGCGTGGCAAATAAAAAGGAAATTCAATGTCGCAATCAATGAAGCGATCAGAGAAGAAGTAGACAAACTACTTGCCAACGGCTCCATCATGGAATCAAAGTACCCCCAATGGGTCTCCAACATCGTCATGGTCAAAAAGAAAAATGGGAAATGGAGAATGTGCGTAGATTTCACCGATCTGAACAAAGTGTGCCTGAAGGATTCATTCCCACTACCTCACATCGACCAATTGATCGACGCCACCGCAGGACATGAGCTGTTGAGCTTCCTAGATTCCTACTCCATCTACAACCAAATCATGATAGCCGAAGAGGGTCAGGAGAAGACGACTTTCATCACCCATCAAGGGACTTACTTCTACAAGGTAATGCCCTTCGGGCTCAAAAATGCAGGGGCTACGTACCAGAGACTGGTCACCAAGATGTTCAAAGAGCGGCTCAGCAAGACTATGGAAGTCTATATCGACGATATGCTGGTAAAGTCAACAAGAAAAATGGATCACATTGACCACCTGGAGGAAGCCTTCGGGATATTGAGGAGATACAGGATGAAACTGAACCCCGAGAAATGTGCCTTCGGTGTAGTCTTAGGGAAATTCTTAGGATTTCTCGTATCACAACGAGGTATCGAGGTCAACCCAGATCAGATCAAGACGATAGACGCAATACCTGAAATGATGAACAACAAAAACAGGTGCAAAAGCTGACAGGTAGAATAGCCTCCCTATCTAGATTCATCTCGCGATCCTTCGACAGATGCCACAAATTTTTCAACGTACTGAGAAAGGACAATGGGTTACGGTGGAATGAGGAATGTGTCAAAGCCTTGAGAAAACTGAAATCGTACATATCTTCGCCACCACTACTGGCCAAAGCAAATTCGGGCGAGCCCCTGCCGGTGTATTTGGCCGTGTCCGAGGTCTCCGTCAGCGCAGTATTGGTTCGCGAGACCAAAGGTACGCAATCCCCTATTTACTACATTAGAAAAACCTTAGTGGACGCCGAAACACGGTATCCACACCTTGAAAAATTAGCTCTAGCATTGGTCGTAGCTTCACGGAAGCTCAGACCCTATTTTCAATGCCACCCCATAAAAGTAGTGACAAACTTCCCCTTGAGAAGCGTCCTACATAAGCCTGAGCTATCAGGCAGGCTCGCCAGATGGGCCATAGAGCTCAGCGAGCACGATATCTCGTATCTCCCGAGAACCGCCATCAAGTCGCAAGTACTCGCCGACTTCGTAGCCGACTTCAGCGCAGAGATACTGCGAGAGGCAAAACAAGAGACACATCGTGACCCCTCCAACACCGACCTATGGGCTCTTTACACTGACGGCGCAGCTAACACCTCGGGATCGGGACCGGGACTCATTCTCGAGGTCCCCATGGGTGAAATAATTTGCCACTCCATACATTGACCCGAGATGACTAACAACGAGGCCGAGTACGAGGTTGTTATTGCAGGTATAAAACTAGCCATCAAGTATGGAGCTCGACGACTCATTCTCCATTGCGACTCCCAACTCGTGGTGAACCAAGTCACTGGAACTTACCAAATCAAGGAGCAGAGATTGCAAAAGTACCAGTTATAAGTCCACAGATTAATGACTGAGCTCGACGAGTGACGCTTCGAATAGGTCCCGAGGGCGCGGAACGCTGAGGCAGACGGCCTAGCAAAACTGGCCGCAGCCACTAAAAACTTCGACAAAAAAAGTGTGATCACCATCCTTCATTCAGCCATTGATCATACTGAGGTACTATCCTTAAATCTGACTTGGGACTGGCACAACCAGTTTGTGTCCTATTTGCAGGATGGAACACTCCTCCTTAACAAAAAAGAAGCCAAGAAGCTCCGCGTACAGATGCCCGGTACTGCCTGATAAACCACGAGATCTATAAAAGGACTTTTGGCGGACCCCTGTCCAAGTGCCTAGGTCCGCACCAAACGACGCTAGTACTCGAAGAAGTACACGAAGGTCACTGCGGCGCCCACACAGGCAACCGCACCCTCATGCGCTGCTTAATACGGGCCGGTTACTATTGGCCAACTATGAAAAAAGACGCGGCAGAGTATGTCCGCCTATGCGAACAATGCCAAAAGTATGACCCCATGATACACCAACCAGGAGCGTCTCTCCACTCAGTCACTTCCCCATAGCCTTTCATCAAATGGGGAATGGACATAGTCGGTCCGCTACTAGCAGGACGAGGGAAGGTACGATTTCTGTTAGTTTTAACTGACTATTTTTCCAAGTGGGTGGAAGCAGGTGCGTACACCCAAATACGCGAACATGAAGTCATCGCTTTCATATGGAAAAATATCATCTGCCACTTCGGCATCCCCAAAGAAATCACCTGCGATAACGGACGACAGTTCATCGGCCAGAAGACAACAGAGTTCTTTGACAAATGGCATATCAAGCGAATACTCTCCACTCCATACCACCCCTCCGCCAACGGCCAAGTAGAGTCGTCCAACAAAATAATACTAAACATACTGAAGAAGAAGCTCGAGGACGTCAAAGGGCTATGGCCTGAGCTACTACCGGAAGTGCTATGGGCACACCGGACCACGCCCAAATCCTCCACATGAGAAACACCATACTCACTGGTCTACGGAACCGACGCGGTCATACCGGTCGAAGTCGGCGAACCAAGCTTAAGGTATTCGCATACAAGCAGATCAGAGAACGACATGAACAGACTTCAAGACCTTGATGAGGCCGAGGAAATAAGAGAAATGGCCCACATAAGAATGGTGGCCCAGAAACAACAAGTCGAAAGGTACTACAACAAGAGGGCCAAAATACGACCACTCAAAGTGGGTGACTACGTCCTCAAAGCCAAAACGCTGGTGTCAAAAGACCCAAGCGAAGGAAAGCTAGGCACCAGTTGGGACGGGCCATACAAAATCATAGCAGTAGCAAATAAAGGGGAATTTCAATTAGAGATAATGGAAGGAAAAATGCTCCAAAAAAATTGGAACGTCGCCCACCTCAAGTATTTCCATTTCTGAAAGGTGCCTCCCGAGTCATACTCTTTTTCCCTTACCCGAGTTTTGTCCCAATTGGGTTTTCTCGGGGAGGTTTTTAATGAGGTGGTAGAGGGGACACCTGGGGATACTTACGAAACAAGTTTATCACACCAGCCACTCCATACGCCCTCCTGACTGGTGTGACAAAGGGACTGGACTAGTATGATCTCCAATGTATAAACGGCTAAGGCCATCTCCAATGTATAAACGGCTACGGCCATCTCTAATGTATGAATGGCTACAGCCATCTCCAATGTATGAACGGCCACGGTCATCTCAAATGTATGAACGGCTAAGGCTATCTCCAATGTACGAATGTCCAGGGCCATCTCCAACGTGTAAATGGCTAAGGCCACCTTCGTCAATAAGTCGACCCAGCTCGACTACGACAAACAAAGTAACTCGACGACAGTTGAAGTCACGTACATGGCCAAGGCCATCTCCAACGTGTAAATGGCTAAGGCCATCGTCGTTAATAAGTCGACCCAGCTCGACTACGACAAACGAAGTAACTCGACAACAGTCGAAGTCACGTACATGGCCAAGGCCATCGCCAACGTGTAAATGGCTACGGCCACCGTCGTTAATAAGTCGACCCAGCTCGACTACGATGGATAAAGTAACTCGACGACAGTCGAAGTCACGTACATGGCCAAGGCCATCGCCAACGTGTAAATGGCTACGGCCACCGTCGTTAATAAGTCGACCCAGCTCGACTACGATGGATAAAGTAACTCGACGACAGTCGAAGTCACGTACATGGCCAAGGCCATCGCCAACGTGTAAATGGCTACGGCCACCGTCGTTAATAAGTCGACCCAGCTCGACTACGATGGATAAAGTAACTCGACGACAGTCGAAGTCACGTACATGGCCAAGGCCATCGCCAACGTGTAAATGGCTACGGCCACCGTCGTTAATAAGTCGACCCAGCTCGACTACGATGGATAAAGTAACTCGACGACAGTCGAAGTCACGTACATGGCCAAGGCCATCGCCAACGTGTAAATGGCTACGGCCACCGTCGTTAATAAGTCGACCCAGCTCGACTACGATGGATAAAGTAACTCGACGACAGTCGAAGTCACGTACATGGCCAAGGCCATCGCCAACGTGTAAATGGCTACGGCCACCGTCGTTAATAAGTCGACCCAGCTCGACTACGATGGATAAAGTAACTCGACGACAGTCGAAGTCACGTACATGGCCAAGGCCATCGCCAACGTGTAAATGGCTACGGCCACCGTCGTTAATAAGTCGACCCAGCTCGACTACGATGGATAAAGTAACTCGACGACAGTCGAAGTCACGTACATGGCCAAGGCCATCGCCAACGTGTAAATGGCTACGGCCACCGTCGTTAATAAGTCGACCCAGCTCGACTACGATGGATAAAGTAACTCGACGACAGTCGAAGTCACGTACATGGCCAAGGCCATCGCCAACGTGTAAATGGCTACGGCCACCGTCGTTAATAAGTCGACCCAGCTCGACTACGATGGATAAAGTAACTCGACGACAGTCGAAGTCACGTACATGGCCAAGGCCATCGCCAACGTGTAAATGGCTACGGCCACCGTCGTTAATAAGTCGACCCAGCTCGACTACGATGGATAAAGTAACTCGACGACAGTCGAAGTCACGTACATGGCCAAGGCCATCGCCAACGTGTAAATGGCTACGGCCACCGTCGTTAATAAGTCGACCCAGCTCGACTACGATGGATAAAGTAACTCGACGACAGTCGAAGTCACGTACATGGCCAAGGCCATCGCCAACGTGTAAATGGCTACGGCCACCGTCGTTAATAAGTCGACCCAGCTCGACTACGACAAATAAAGTAACTCGACGACAGTCGAAGTCACGTACATGGCCAAGTCCATCTCTAACGTGTAAATGGCTAAGGCCACCGTCGTCAATAAGTCGACCCAGCTCGACTATGACAAACGAAGTAACTCGACGACAGTCGAAGTCACTTACATNTGGATAAAGTAACTCGACAACGGTCGAAGTCATGTACATGGCCAAGGCCAACTCCAACGTGTAAATGGCTAAGGCCACCGTCGTCAATAAGTCGACCCAGCTCGACTACGACAAATGAAGTAACTCGACAACAGTCGAAGTCACGTACATGGCCAAGTCCATCTCTAACGTGTAAATGGCTAAGGCCACCGTCGTCACTAAGTCGACCCTGCTTGACTACGACAAACAAAGTATCTCGACGACAGTCGAAGTTACGTATACGGCCAAGGCCGCCCCCAAACATACAAAAGGCTAAAGCCACCGTCGTCAGTAAGTCGATCCAGTTTGACAACGACAAACGAGCAACTCGACGACAGTCAAAGTTACATACATGGATAAAGCCATCGACAATATTACGGCTAAGGCCGCCGTCGTCAACGGTCACCGACCATGTTCGATTACGGCACAAGGCACGTAAGTAGCATACAAATCAACGCCACCATTAATTAGAGCCGCTTCCTATCGGCGGATAACACAAGCAATGTTCGGGAAGCACACTAAAGAACCTTAGAAACAAGTAAGCATCCACTCTGCGGAGACGAGATACCAAAAATAAAAGATACAAAAAGAAGAGAGTAACAACTGTCACACCTCCTTTTTATATACGCTACTTTATCCGCGAGGGCGTAGAGGAGTTTTTCCAATTTAAGGACAGTCGGAACGGGATTAGTTTATTTAAGTTTTCAGAGTCGCCACTTGAGAATATAATGGCGTC